>LR578754.1:0-13125 GCA_900536345.3 Caenorhabditis sp. 39 LS-2015 | reverse complement strand
CGAGCGGGAAAAAAGTAATAATTTCTCTCGAAAAAAACCAAAAAAGAGAGAGAGAGAGAGAGAGAGAGAGGGGCAATCACAAGTCAGCATTCTAATTTGATAAGGCTAGAGGAACTTTGAAAAGAGACCTAGAACTTCGATTATTTTCAATCAGAACCGATTGAAGAACCGAGGGAATCGGTAATTGAACCGATAAATTCGACTTGACAAGAGTCAGTGTCTGCAGTGTCTCACGGGCCGTGTTCCTTGGTTGATCTTCACAAAATTTCCGAAATCAGCATTCCAGAAGTTCAAATAGTTTGTCCGTGACCACCTTGTCCGTCCAGACGAACAGCAATGTCTCTCTTGTCCTTTTCCACGTGAAACCGATCATTTCTACAACTGACCACCAATGTACCGACGACTTCGGGCCGAATCAGCTGCCTACTCACCTCTTCCGGAGCTCAGCACTCAGTCTCTGAGTCCCGCATTGACCAAACCGGGCAGAAGTGTCGAGAAGCTGATTCTGAGTCCGAATCGCGAGTCGGTCAATGAGTAAGTCGGCTCGAAGGTCTCGAAGCGAAAGATCTGTCTCGTTCAGTGTGTTATGTTTCGATACAAACATGGTGCAAAATTACGCTAAATCAAGGCAAAGTGATGTTCCTGATCAAGTGAGAGCTTTGGAATCTTCGTAGCTTCCTCTCTTTTTCAGACAGCTTTCGACGAGAATTATCGTTTTCACTGGCTTTATCTCTCGCATTCCGGGAGAATCACATTCTACTTCAAAAGTATGGGCAAATGGGGAAGGAAAGAGTGGTGTCACTTCGCGAAGGGTCTCATGCCGATCACCTCGTGGCTTCCGAAATACAGTTGGAAATCGAATTTATTGTTTGATTTTCTCGGAGGACTTATGATTTCGGTGATGAGCGTGCCACAGAGTTAGTTTTCTGATGAAGAATGCAATTTCGCTCCGCTTATTTTCATGGGGCGCGTATGCATTTTCAATTTTGTTCACAAATGAATTTCCAGGTCTCGCATATGGAATGCTTGTCGGAGTGCCACCTAGTCACGGTCTTATCACTGGAATCATCGGACCGCTCGTCTACGCAATGTTCGGAACTTCGAAGCATGCCTCTCCAGGAGCCTTCGCCATCGTTTCACTTATGGTCGGAGCAGTTGTGGAGAACTTTGGAGGGCCTCCGCTTGCGGAAGGAGAAGCACCGCCCATCATGCCATCCGACGTCTTCTGCTGCAAAGAGAACAAGACGCAAGTCACTGAGACGGAAGCGATTGCAGTTGCCACCTCGATCACCCTTCTCGTCGGTCTCTTCCAGATCCTCTTCTGCTTGATGAATGCCGGTGTTCTCTGTGTCTGGCTATCCGATCAACTGGTTCAAGGTCTCATATCAGGAGCTGCTGTCCACGTCCTCACTTCTCAACTCAGATCAATGACTGGAATCGTCAACGTGCCTCCGACCAGCGAGCCGTTCCAACACATTCAGTTCTACATTTGTTTCTTCTCCCAAATCGGACAAATCAAGATACCTGCGTTTATATTGTCGTTGATCTGTGTCACCATGCTGCTCATCTCCTCTCTGGTCATCGATCCCCGTCTCGGAAAGAAGATCTCTGTCAAATTCCCGATGGAACTCATCTTGGTCATTGGAGCAACACTCACCGTCTATCTGACAAGAGGCACCCGATACGAATTCGAGATTGCCACCGTCGGAGCAGTGACTCCCGGAATCCCTCCACCGATGATTCCACCAATGACAAATCTGTTTGGAATGGTCGGATCGGCCATTTCCATTGCCATCATCTCCTTTGTCATCCACATTTCTCTGTGCAAGATGATATCCAAGAAGCAGCAGTATGTGATCAGTTCCAATCAGGAATGGCTCGCCCTCGGATTGATGCACTCGACATCCGCGTTCTTCGGGTGTTTTGCAGGGGGATCCTCACTGGGAAGGACTATGATGCAGGTGAAATGCGGAACCAAGTCTCAGCTGTCGACCATCTTCTGCTCATGTGTCCTTGTCATTTTTGTTACGGCCGCTTCCGGATTGATAAGAGATCTTCCGAAGCCAGTGCTCGCCTCCATCGTTGTCGTTGCCATGAAGGATTTGTTTATCGAGATTTTTGTATGTTCAGATCTTCGAAACAAAAATTTTGTGGATTATGTAAGTTCGGACACTAAAATTTTTTTCTTCTAAACCACGATCCTCCAGCTGATCTTCACTACAACTCTCACTTCGGTCATCGTCCTCAATGTCAACTTTGGTCTGGTTATTGGAGTCGTTTTTGAGTTGCTCACTGTCGTTTTGAGATCACAATGGTAGGAGTTTCTCAAAGCCAAAAACAGTGCTGCTTTCAGGGCTGACAGTACATTGTTGGGACGGATCCGCGGAACAAATCACTTCCGACGACTCGGTCTGTACATGACCGCCTACGACATCCCCGGCATCAAAGTGTTCCGTTTCGACTCGCCCGTCTACTTTGCCAATTCGGAACTGTTTGTGGGACGGATCCATGAGGCATGCGGGCTGAATCCAGTGTCGGTTCGAGAAGAGATTGCGGCGACTGAGAAAAGAGCGAAGGAGGCGGAGAAGCAAGGAAGTGCGGACACGGAGGCACAGAAATCGAATAAGGAACAAGAAACGAGTGAGCATACCTGTTCAGTTTTTAAAGTGGAACTGGAAGTGTTTTAGAGCTGGAAGTGACCGCCCATCAGGTGAAAGTCGTCGAGGATCAGCCATCGGAATCGGCGACGAACAACAAGTTTGAAACTACTCAATTGACTCATATTATCGTTGGTAAGACCTGCGACTTTGAACCTTGTACCATATGATCGTTTTCCAGATTGCTCTGCAATTCTGTACGTTGATCTGATGGGGAGGGACGCACTGGTGGACATTTACAACGACTACAAGACAATCGACATTGCTGTTTTGTTTGCGAACACTCAAGGTATACTAGTGACAAGTACGATTTATCAGTTTTCGTTTTCAACATTTCAGAAAGAGTTCGTCAAATCTTCGAATCCACGGATTTCTTCAACGAAGTTCCCCGGAATCGAGTGTTTGTCAGTGTCTCTGACGCAGTCGATCAGGCGGAACTCGAGCAGCGCAGGAAGACGGAATCGAACGAAGTTCTCCGGAAGACGGCGAAGAGGAAAGCAGTCGAACCGCCGGTGGCCAAGTCTGTTGGCCAGAAGTCTGCACCGCTCGGAGAGAATACTCTTCTGCCGACACAAAGCTCGGCGTCACTCTTCACTGGAGTCGATTACTCGTTCAAAGAGAGCACGGCGCGGGAAGGACCGACGCAGAGGAGGACGAGAGTGGCGAGTCGATCGAGTTTGCAATGGGACGATCTGGATAAGACGCAGTGAACAGAACTGTTGCAAGTAAAGTGTATACGACATCTGTAGATCCGCAAATCTTTCCGCTCTTTATCTGCCAGTCGGATATCGCTACTCAGCCACTTTGACTGTGTTTGTATACATATGATCCAGATTGAAAAGAGTTGTTGACCTGTGGAACTACTCCAGATACCCTCTATTCATGTATTTTACTCCTTTTGCCAAGATCTTTCTGCCCTCCATAACAAAACTTGAAAAAAAGACAGAACTTCGTTCTGCCGGAATCTGCAACGCACGGGATGATTTGGATGAGATTTATTGTTTATGAGAATGAAATGTGCCCAAGATCTGCGCATTCAGCTAATTTATCTCCCGTAAGTGTCAAATATCTCTTTGACTTTGTCCTCCTCTGCTCCTACGTGCCGTGTGACTTCTTTTCTGAAAACTCGCGCATTGCTCGTCTGATCTTCTGATCTCTCCGTTCCCGACCTACCCGTTGTTCATAACTATGAAAGTTGGCACGTCGCGAACTTCGAAAGCCTCTCCGGTCACTGAAACAGTTTGAGAATGGACACGAGAATGCGCATGATGACCTACGCTGATCGTCGTTGTAAAGTGGGTACGTGTAAACGATGGCCGTCTCCTCGTACTTTTTACACAAATCATCGAAGAGTGGCTTGATGCGCAGACACGAGAGACAGCTGAAACCGCGAGATAATAAACTTTGATCTAGATACTCGGAAAACGTTACGTTTCCAGATAGAAGTAGTAGATGACTTTCTTTCCGATCGCATGCGTCGACTTTCGTAGGAAATCCTCGTCGTCGTAGCAGTTGTAGACCACCATTCTGTTGACTGTTTCTGTTATTTTGAAACTGAAAGATATGAAATAAATAAAAGAAAAACGGTGTTGTGTGATAAGAGATGATGATAAGGGCCAGCGGAATCGACATGTGCAACAAGTGTGATCGGAGAAAGAGGAGGAATAACAAGATTGAGATGTCATGCGTGGAAAAGAGGAAAAGGCGGGGAGAAGAGCAGAAAGAGCGATCTATGAGTTGATTTCTTTTCGATTTTCAGATAATCCATCAGCGATGGGTCTCGTAGCGATTGGATATTCGCGCGGGGTCACCATTTTTGTGCGCTTCGAGACCCATTTTCATAGAGACTCTGGAATACTCAAAGGAACCCGATTGGCCAAGAAAATATGTGAAAATGGAAGTTACAAGTCACAGATACCACATATTTACCATTAGAGTGGTAAATAATAAGTCGAACGACAAACCACACATAACACACAGGCAACAAGCACCTGATAGGCAAACCATAAACATTTCTCCCCCATGACGATTCGATTCGGATGGGCAAAATATGATATTGCGACAACGAAAAAAAGGGGAAAAGGCGGAGAATTGGAGGTAGGTGAGTAGGCATTTAACAAAGACTATTCACGTTTTCTAGAGAAAAAAATGAAATGGATTTTGATTGCGAATTGGAGTTATTCATGAGAAGGGATTGACTGGTCGACAGGGGCTTCTTGGAAACCATTGGAGACGGACGGGGAAGCCATGGCAGCCGAATAGAAGAGGGAAAGAGAAGAAACAAAAACAGCCGATTCGAAACGTCATGTGAAACCGAGAAACTCATTCGTGTGGGAATTCCCGTGAGACGTGTTGACCAGAAAAGGGAAACTGAACTGAACTGATCAACTGATCGGGCGATCAGAATGCAAACTTTGCTTCTTTGGAGGCGACGAAACGAGACGAAGAATCACGTAAGAAGACGTCGCCGGAGGGGCGGAGACACTGGAGAAAGACACGAAGAGATTGCTGCTTCCGGCCGGCCCCATGGCTATGTGTGCCAAACCGAAAAGAGAGAGAGGGAGGGGAAGGAGAAGGGGATTTCCTTCGCCTCATCTGCACTTTTTTCTGCTCACTGAGCATCAAATTGGATGTGCTCCTCTTGCTGCTGTTGTTGTTTTTTCAAGGGGAATCCCTCTTTTTCTTCTTTTAGGACTTTCTGCAAGGGTTCAGAGAGATCAATTCCCAAATATTCTGAATGAATTCATTTTGAAAACAAGAAACTCTTTGTCCACTTCTACATCGCCTTCTCGAACATTTGCTGCAGTTTCTCATGATTTGCTCCAGTGAACTTGTCCTTCTGCTTTCCGGCAACGATCAGAATGAAAGTGGGCATCGAGGAAACCGAGTATTCGGAGACCGTCTGATCGCATTTGTCGACGTCGATCTTGATGACTGCCAGCTTCTCCGCATACTTTCCGGCGGTTTTCTCGAGGAATGGCTTGATGTTTTGACAAGGTCCGCACCTGGAAAATGATCTGTGGACAATCTGAAGAAAAAGACAGACCAGGTGGCCGTGAAGAAGAGAATGACTGGCTGCGACTTCTTCTCGGAAAACACCTTCCGGAAATGATCATCGTCAGTGACAGCGATAGACATCTTTCAGAAAACTACAGGATCCGCAACAAAAAAGAGTCCAATGACGAAAGGAGAATTCCTTGAATTAGACACGTTTGCAGAGAGACTGAGGTCACGCGAATCATGTTGGAAGTGGATTTTGCTTATTGTAGTTTTATTCATGAAAATATTTATTTAAGAAAAAAGGAGTTCGGGCTCCAAGTTCATTGTTTCAAAATTTTCCAAAAGATGTATCAAGAATGGAAAAAAAGTGAAAAAAGAACCGTTGACCCTTCAGAATTATGCATTCCCTTCTAGAGCGCCTTGTCGAACAGCTCCTGAAGCTTCGCCTGGTTAGCTCCGCTGAATCTCTCCTTCTCGGCACTGTCAACGATCAGAATGAAGGTTGGCATCGACGAGACTTCGTATGCGGTGCACGCTTCCTCGCACTCGTCCACGTCGATCTTGATGACGGTCAGCTTTCCAGCGAGCTTGCCAGCGGTTTCCTCGAGGAAAGGCTTGATTTGTTGGCACGGACCACACCTGGAAACAATATAAATATTTTGACAAAAGATTTTCCGATCGTATTGAGAAATACTGATCAAGAGACTAGAAACCGTTTGTCCCGGAGATAATTTGATTTTTCTGAAAGCAAAACTGACCAACTAGCAGTGAAGAAAAGAATGACGGGCTGCGCCTTCTTCTCGGCAAACACCTGCTTGAAGTGATCGTCGTCAGTAACAGCAATCGACATCTTCGAGAAAAAGTGTTATTTTAAAAGTTGCGTTCCGGGTTAGTTGACATTGCAAATTGTTAGGTCTTAAGTAGGAGAACACCGCAAATACGAATGTAAACAAAATCATTCGAAAGGGAGATGGCAAATATAAAATAAAAACTGGTTTACTGTAATCAACGCATACAAAGTAATAATCACAATAGCATTTAAGAACGATAGTAGGAACATAAAACCAATCAGAAAAGGCTGGCGGGAAAGCAAGAAAGGACCGTTTGGGAGACGACGGGAGATACACATTTACAGGTCCTGACTGGCCTCAAAAAGTTGGTGAATGAATGGATGGATGGAGAGGAAACGACGCCGTTTTTGAGCAACAATGTGAAAAAGAAGCGAAAAAGCGAGGTGATGGAGCAGAATGATAAGTGAATGGAAACGAAGAACGAATCTGAGGATGGATGGAGAAAGAGAGACGTTTTGATCGGGTTGGGGGTGGACTAATTGGGGAAGGGAAGCATCACAGAACGGCTGAGACGCTGGGGAAACCGTCGGGACACACTAGGGAATACTTTCTCGAGAATCGATATTGCACTGGGGAGAAAGGCGGCAAAATTTACAAGAACTCCACGGCAGGAGGCAATGACTAGAGGCGGAGCTTCTCCAGGGCAATCACTCTTGATTCCAGAGCACGGAAACGCTCAAGCAAAGAATCGTATTCGGCACGACTGACAAAGTCCGAAGAAGTGGATGGGGAGAGATCAGTGGAACGCTGACCTTCCGGAGAAGCCAGTTTTCTGATGTGAGAATCTGAAAAAAACACAATTAATCAGAGGATATCAGAAATTGAATCTTACCGCCCGCGTCGGAGATCGTATTGCTGATGATAGGACGAAGAGCCGGTTTGGTAGCTGAGGATGGCGGAACTATGGAAACTGGAGGGATGGCGGAAGATTTGAATGGAGACGAGGTGTTGCTCGACGGAATGGTAATCTCTTTGGCTGCGGGCGGGATGAACATCGAGGCGGACATCGGGTTGATCGAGGAACCAGACGTTGGTGAGCTGAGACGGCCGGTTGGGGACTCATCGGAAGACTGGAATGGGAATTTGTATGATCCACGGCTTGGAGAGGAAACTTACTCGATTGCGATTCATGACCATGCTCATTGGACGACTTTTCGGAGGACGTGCACGGTTCTTTGTGATGTGATGCAGTTCGGTAACCTGATCACCGCTACCGTTTGTATCGGTAGACGTCTCTCCGGGAATCTCCATAGATGCCGCACGATCTCGTTGCTCGGATGGCTTGAGTTGAACAGCAGATACTTGTTCCGGGGCCACAACTTTCAGATTCTACAAGTAAAAACTGAGTGAGTCTGGAAACATCTCGAAACACTCACGTTTGACATTTTCTCACGGAGAGCCGCAAAGTTATTCTTTAGCGGAGTGGAAGACGACGTTGCGGACGGCATTGCTGGGGTAGCTGTAGTCGATGAAGCAGGAGCAGTGGAGACTGAAGTGCTCGAAGGTACAGACGGAGAATCTACCTGAAGAGCGGCAGATGAAGAAATGAAAAATGATTGCGGATGGGAGTGAGAACAGGAGAATCATCAAAGTCGGAAAGGAGACGCCGACAGCGAGGAAACCCTCATTTTTCGTGGGAGGCTGAACGAGGGAAAACGTCTTTTCTCTCTCTCAAAACATGACGTAAAGTTGTGGGTGGAGGAGAGAAGAAGAAGGGGAAATTGTTGATGATTTGCGATACATCTTTCGTTTTTTTCTTCTAGACGCGTCCCAGATTTTTGAGCGAAGGAAAAACGACTTACAGAAACTATTTTTGCAGGCTTCGGAGGGACAGCAGGTTGTGGAGGGTTGACCGGTGGTGGTTTGTGGGTGGTGAAGTTGAGAGCAGGTTGCCGGGAGACTGATCCCCATTTGGCTCCTGATTCTGTTTTCAACGGAACTTGTACCAATTCCACAAAATTGTCCGGGAACAGTCCCTTCTTGCCGTGAAGCTCGCCTTCGAACCATCCGGCGTCTCCGCAATTCTTGAAAAGTTTTGATGAACATTGAGAATCAGTAGAACTCGGGGCATACCTTATTGGTAATATTGATAAGAGTGTCAATGTCACCTAGAGCCAACTCATCGCCGTGTTGTGGAACATAAACAAACTTGACGCGTGCCATTTCCTTGGTTTTTCCGGACTCTGTAGTGGATTCTGTGCTCGCAGAAGGTGGAATAGAAGCCGCGAATGGGTTCTTCGTCTCGTGCGCCTTTAAAACAGGTGAGGAATCGGAAATTATCTGAAAATCAAAATAGCTCCGAATTCTCTTGGAAATATAGTATTTACCGTAGATGGAGTTCTTTCGATGGCCTTCGGCTCATTCCTCATCACAACTTGACTGACTGCGGTTTTCGGTTGAGAACCTGATGCTGATGATGTGGTAGAAGCTGCCGAACTGATCGGGGTAGTCGTGACTGCTGAAACGTCGCAACGTCGCAAACTCTGATATATAAGAATTGCAAATACTCACGCTTCAGAGTCACAAAATTGGTGGGGAACATTCCGACGGCACCAGTCGACTTCAGCCGGCCTTTACTCCAACCATCTTCCACTTCATTGATTAACTGGAAAATCAATTAATTACTGAAAAAAGCAGAACACCCTACTTCGATAATGTCTCCGACCGCAAAACTGAGTTCATCTGGTTGAGTAGCGGCATAAGGGTAAGTGACAACATAGAGAGGGAGCTGAGATTGTGAAGATGACGAAGCTGTAGCTGAAAAAATATCAAATCAATACTCAGAAATCCGATAATTCTGGAACTCACGCCGCCGATCAACTTGCTGATGAACAGAATATGGAGCTCTGCCTGTCATATCTCTCGACAATCGATTCACAATGTCTCGAACGTTTCCAGCGACAACCTCTGTCTGAAAACGTTTTGAAGTGGAGAATGATTTGAAGAACAAGCAGAATTGACTCACCTCTCCAACTTGTGTCATTATTTGCTCCGAGTCGTTTCGCCGCGTCCTCTGAAAATCGAAAATGGGCGAAAGGCGAAACGAGTGGAGAATTTCGATACAATTCTGAAATTTCAATCAGGTTGACAACGGGAGAGAGGAATGTTTGACACGCAAAAAAAATCGATAAGACGTGTATATGTCGCGTGTATGTTTGTCAGGATAGAGATGGCGTTATCAGTTGGGCATTGAGGGGACCCGACCACAAATAGTTTTATGCGCGTGGAACGAGCGGCACGGGAGGAAACAGACGCTCGGCCGCACACTTTGCCCGTTTCTTTCGTTTTTTCGCGTTTCGCCGACTGTGAATGAGTCACGATGGTCAATGGAAACGGGCGCGCCTCGTCGTATCGGCCAGATCAATCACCCGAACGCTTCTTTCTCGTTGATGACCTGTGAAAAACGCGGTCAAAACAATGAAAATCTGGAGTAAATCCGACTATTTATCGGATTCTCGAGATGAAAAATGGAAGAACTGAACGCTTTGCGTTGCCGACAAGACTTGTCATGCTACAGTGTTAGTGGTAGAACGTAACTGCGCGTAACGCTGTAATGCAATTTAGTGCTTAGATTCGGTCGGGTTTTTTGTAAAAATCCTACCTCTCGTCTCCCAGGAAAGGGGAGGACGAGTGTGTATGCGAGTGTATATGTGTGTGTTTCGTTTGCTAATAAACAGAATTGGGAAGAGTGGTGGCGAGGAGGAAAAGGAAAACGAGGAGGACAGGTGTGCGGCCGGACGAATTCATTATAACGAATACATTACCAGTCACCGCAAGGAAACGAAAACGCCGAACGCAATCGCTATGGCGGAGGTGGTGGTGGCGACGGCGGCGACGACGGGTTCAAGTTGGTTGTCCCAGAAAAACCGATTGTTTGCCAAAGTGGAGAGAGAGTGCCAAAACGGCGGAAATTTTGAACATGTGAGTCACACAGCGCCTACTCGATTTGATTGATCAAAACGAACTTCATACCCGTGCAACTACCGATTTGGAATGGGAAGAGGAAGAGGGAAACCATGTTTGCGCCCAGAATAAAAGTTCCATTTAAGGTTTCACATTTGTGTAATTTAAGTTTGCAGAGAGAAAAAACTGGAAGAAATTCTAAAAACTTTGCGAGACAGGGGACTAACTCGGTCGGGATGAGAACTGAGATTTTCGAATCGGTCAACTTCCCATTCGTGAGTCAGAAGGAAAAATTTGATGAGATGGAGACGACAGATGCGCCGACAGACATCTGTCTTCGGGCGCCAGATTCTGCGAAAAAGTGCATGGGCAGCCGGAGGGATTGGAGCAGTAACGCAATGGGGGATTCGAGCTTAGTGTGTGAGCGGCCGCCAAAAATTGGAGAGGCCAATTGGGGGAGAGGGCGACTGGCCGGGCACGAACCGACGAGACATGGCCGCCATTTTGATGGTCGCCGGTTTCGTCGAGAACCGCGAAACACAGACAACTGCGCGCAGATACTGCGGCGAGAGAGAGCATGGCGTGGCGCGGAGACGCAGACATCCACAATGCGCGAGAATGCGGTGCGCAGGCCGCCATCTCTGCCGCAGGAGCCCTTGGCTGAACCGGCGAACTCATGAAACGGGAGAGGAAGGAAGCTGAAGAATGCGGGCGGCTCGGTTTCGCAATGAGGGTGAATAATTGGGTGAAGGAGGGGGAATGGAGGGCAAGATGGAGCTGTCCGCCAAGACAATAATATACATTCGTGCGTACGAGAAGAAGAAGAAGCATTAGTCGAGATGAGGGCACTCTCGCATTACATCTAAATGGTGTCATCGCACGAGCGCAAGAGACTCAAAAGAGAAAATTACGGGGAAAACACGGAAAATTGAAAGGAAGCAGACGATTTTGAAAGAATGAAAAACTGCGAAATTGCGAAATCGAAATTGCTTGAAAATTGTTTCGGTTACTGTATTAAAGGCGCAGGAGAATTTTTTTCAATTCTCCATTAATTTTTTTTTTTCAATTTTTCGCTTTCATTTCTTTTAATAATTATATATTTAATAGCTATTTGAAATCTTGCATTAACGGTTCGAAAGTTTGAAACCGATTTGAAAAAAAAACGGCTACAGCGACCACCAAAAAATCTAAAAATGATCAAACGACGCGACCATGCGAAACTTCGACTTGACTTTTGTAAATAAAAAATTGCAATCAGTCTGTATTAATAGCTTCTGTGCTCTGATCGTAGCTCCAAGGAATTGATTAATCGCTAAAACAGCTGATAATCTGGCGATTAGTCGGCTGACTGGCCAGAGAAGCTGGAGCATGGTTCAAAGAGGCGCCGCGCGATCAAATGGTTTCGTGTCTCCGCAGTGCTCCGCTCCGTTTACCGGCTCACCATCAACCGCTCGAGGAGCCGAATCGACGGCTCCCCGACCCGTGCGCAGAGCGCGTTGTTTGCGGAGCACCATCCATCGCGACTGTTCGCCGCGCAAAAACACAATCGGGTTGAGTTGAGAATCACAGACAACCGAGACGATGACGACGCGAACTTCGAATTTCCTTTGTCCTGTGTCTTTTTCAGTGGTTCTTTATGGCAGAATCAGACTTCATTCGATAGTCTTCTTCTTCAAGCTTGATCCTAGAGATCCTGCCGCCAGATGGCTCTGCGAACGGATTCGGAGAAGCCAATGACCACCCACCACCCACCACGAAAAGTCAACATCGGGACCCGATATACGACCAAAAGATCAGAGATGAGCACTTGAAGAGAGTGCAACAAGAGCAGAGACGGAGAGAGATCGAGAAGCGAACGGAACGGAGAGAAGAAGAGAATTAGAGAAAGGGAAACGGAGAATCGAGTTGTTGTGAACCACGATGCACCCTTCGGACGGGTCGCCGGTCGTCTTTCTACCCGTCTTTTTGATTGTTTCCAGTTGAAAATGTTTTCGTTTTTCAAGTCAATTCAGTGGGGCAGTCACTGTCATTGCCATTCGACTTGTGAATTGAATTCGAATCGAATCGATCACTCTTACCCTCTCTCCTCGCGGATCACTGTTCCATCCTTTGTACTACTTGGCATTCGATTTCACTTCTGCTTATTTACCCCCTCTCCCTCCCCTTTTCCCTCCACTTCTCTTGTTATTCCGTTTGATATGAGCCGTCCGAATAGTTGGTTCTCTGATCGATCCCTCCCTCCATTTCGCATGTTACAGTGTTGTTGTCTCCTCCATCCATATATCATTATGTCCTTCTCTTCTCATCAGGTTCTCCCAACAGACGTCCTACAAAGCGAGTCTTTTATTCGTTGATAATCGGAAAAAATTAGAAAAATAATATTTCATCAGTTCGCCTTCTTTACAGTGAACTTTGTCATATCATATATATGAAGAGGAGTATAAAGCTGTCGACCTCTCGAATTCATTCACACCGTGTTATCTTTTCACTAGATGCTTTATCAATCTGTTCAAGCCGTTTGAATATGACACTTAGTGATTAGAATATCTGATCTGATAAGGAAAAGTAATGTTCTGTTCGTTTTCTGTGTTTCCGCTCTGCATAATCATCCGCAGCCAAGTGCATCGACGCGAACAACCAGAACTATTCTCTCTCTCTCTCTCTCTCTCTCTCTCTCTCTCTCTCTCTCTCTCTCTCTCTCTCTCTCTCTCTCT
>LR578750.1:5667-31112 GCA_900536345.3 Caenorhabditis sp. 39 LS-2015 | reverse complement strand
AAATAACGAGAGAGAATTCCAATAGAATATCCACCAACTATGGGGAACAGTGGGATGGGAATCATGAGGATGGAGAAGTAAAAGTCGAAGATTATCAGAATTGTCTGAAATTTTGAAAACTGAATATAGTTCTCTGGAATGAGGGACCTGGAAGTACAATAAGTAATATCGATAGTCATCCAGCATTCCATGGTTTTGAATAATGAGGAATAGGCCGAATATGTTGATGAACAGCGAAATGAATCCGGATGACTCCATGAAGATTCGAACAAAGTTTTCGACAGTGTCCCGAGACGAGTTCATCATCTGCATTCAGAGAACTAGATTTCAAGTAATCGGAAAACAAGCACAGTGGTAAAATAAAGTGACCTAGGGCTCAATCAGAGTGTCAACAGAGCATTAATAACAATGATTCCGAAAACAAGAAGTTCCTCGAAAAAACTAACCTCGGCGACAAAAAGCGAGCTAGAAGACATGATCAGATTACCCGAAAGGAATGAAGAAGAAAGAGAAAGAGACACTCCTCTTCTCTTGTCATCTTCTCCTTCGTTTCCTTCTTTTTCACCTGTAATTATGAGCAGACGGCCTTTGGGGAATTATAGGATTGAATCAGGGAAAACTCTAGGTTTACGGACGTTTTTGCAGAGATCAGACATCCAAGTGACGGGCGGGGAGTATCTGTTTCGTGAAACTCTTTCTATCTGACCCTTCGTACCCCTGCAGACGCCAAAATCTTATTAATTAATGTATTTATTTGACAATAAACTCAACATTTGTTCAATTCGTTTCATTATCATATCAGATCATCTCTGAAGCGGGGAGCTTGTTTTACAATTTTTATAGAAAAGTGTGAGAAGTAAAAGGGAGTTTTCAGCGGAGTTTCAAGACTACCAAGTATTTATTTCAACTAAGAGATTTTTGAGAACGGTTTCGAATTGAAAACCGAGGTGTAGAGAGAGAGAGAGAGAGAGAGACATACGGAAAGTGTTTCAATGGTCCAAAGCATTTCAGAGAAAAAGAAAAAGAGAGACGCTGTCTCGGGTGCGGAATGGAGAGAGTTATTGGAATGGGAAGAAGGGAAAGATGGAGAGAGAATCGGAGGGATCCGAGCAGAAGTCGTTCCTTCGAATCCTTATTTCGTGATGAGATTCTTCGCACGTTTGTTGGCAGACTCGACACGCACTTCGTTCGATTGGGCCTGGAAGGAATGAGGATGAGCATTGAGGCAAAGAGAGAGAACAGTACCTTATCATGGATTCTGTCGAGTTGTCTGTTCTGGTTGGACACTTCAGTGCTCATATCAATCGCCATGTTGCGCAAGTTTCCGACCATCGTCGACACTTGTTGGATGTTCTCGTCCATCTCCTCCTCTCGAGCATCGTTTGTAATCCTGAAACCGAATCAACTATACATCAATCACATCCATTTTCCACTCACTTGGTGATATATCCTCCTTGCGGTCCCATACTCGCATCTCCGACAGTGATCCTCGGCTGATCGGAGATGACTCCTCCGTCATCGTCCTTTTTCCACGCCTTCGCAAACTCGGTCTTCTCGAAATCGTCCGTCTTGTTCCACGGAAGGACACACAGTCCGCAGCACTTCTCCATTCCCTTCAGATGATCTTCGGCTTCTTTCATGTCCTGATTAATAGTATCAAGAGCGCCTTCGCATCTTTCGAGTTGTTCTGAAAATTAGTTCCAATAGTGATAGTCTTTTTGATGTCTGACTAACCTCCTTGATCGTCCAACATAACCAAAGTCTTGATTCCGGCTTCCTTGCTCTCCTCACAGAGGGCCAGCATTCGCCGGGTAGATTCAAGCGACTGAAATACAAGATTACACATGAAAAAGTAGTTTTGCAACCCTATTCCCTTTTCATTTTCGAATGATTACCTCGATGGTCTTTTCGTCAATGCCCACATTGAGCCCCTTCAGTTCATCGCTCATATCCGCCGGCAGCACTAGTCCATTGATATCGACAGTTGGTTCGATGGCATACGGACGGGGATGCCGTTGGCCGCCGGGAGCACCGAGCCGAGCCGACATCCCCGTTTCTGGACGACTCGAAACTACCCGACCGTTCAAAAGAGCACTTGGTTGGCTCCGTGGGACCTCTTTCAGCGGAACACGGAGATCTAGACGCAAAGTTTAGAAAGGGAGCAGTAAAAAAGATGCGAATGGCATGGAAGAGAGCCCCATAAACATGACTGGGAATGAGATTTTCCGCCAATTTTGTTCCACTTATTCTAAGCCTCATAAATCAAATTTTGGGGCTTGGACACTGACCGAAATGAGAGATTTCACAGTCGACAAAGCACGCGGAAAAATGGGGAAGAAGAGCAAGAACAATGACGTTGAAGTGGAGGAAAGACGAAGAAACAGAAACTTGATAGGAATGGGAATCGGAATTCCGCGTGGCACGACTACACTATAAACACCTATTTCTTTGCTCTTTCTTTGCTCTGGCCCACACAAATTACCGGATTTTCTGGGTAACGTGGGTGTGCGGCGCACGCGAACATCAAGAATAATGGGAGTTAGGAGCGGAGAGGGAGGAGGCCACCTGGATGACGTAAACAATGGAGGGAGGGCTGATTTGGATAGTATTCTCAAGTATTCATGGATTTATAACTCTTTGGACAGGTGGAAAACTGGAAGAGGAACACTGGGACAGACACGTCATGGTCGATGAGTAAGCGTTGAACTCGAAACGAAAAGAAAGACACGACATAGACATAGCCCCGAGGCAGTAATAGTCATATGCATTTCCGATCCGAGTCCCTGCTCCTCGAGTCACCAAAGACACCCAAATCAACATGCTCGTATCCGTTTCCCTTTCCAATATTCTTGAAAGGTTTAGAGAGACTCAAGAAGGTGTCCCATCTGGATGGAAATGGAAGTCTCGGAGGAGCGAAAGAGACTCGACGAAACGAAACTCGATGGAAAAAAAGAAAGTAAATTTTGAGAGAATGGGCAGGGGAAGGGCCTTTTCGAATAAAACACAACCCGGGAATGGGAGTGGGGAACCGAAGGAGAAACCGGGCCGCCGATGGTGCCGGACAGATCGGAGGCAATGTGTAAATGGAAAAGAGACATGCATTCTGAATGAGTGAGGGAAAAAGTGGTAGTGGGGGCACAAAGAGAGGATATGGACAGAAGAAGAAGAAGAAAGGGGAGAGGAAGAAGAAGAAGGATCTGAGTGTTGGAAGAGGTCTCTCGGGGGAGTTCGTGTGTACTACTAGGAGGGAATCAATCAAAACTTTCGAGTCGTTAGTCTGTTGATTTCTGGCTAGAGATGGCAAGAAGAAGAGACGAATCGAGCAGCAGAGCACAGCAAAAATTGAAGGGCTAATTGGAAGATGAAGCTATGGAATGAATGGGGACTGGAGGAGGAACGGATTGACTGCTGTTTTTATGAAATCGTGGGAAACCGAACAGAACAAGTATTCCTCCAGGGGGCATTCCAGCCGTAAATGGCTGTATACATAGTTAGTTAGCAGTCGCGGCTAGAACTATATACATATCGACTTCGGGTGCTTGAATCGAGGACCACTTCAAGACAATATCTATGGAGACTTCTTCGGGTCTCGGAATGCTCCCAAAAAAATTTTTCAAATGACGTTTCACGTGCAAAGATTACAAATGCAAGGAATCGTGTCTTCGTCATTGATCGCTCGCACTTGGGCCTCCGGCTCAGGACTTGGGGCCGCCAAAAAACACTTGCAGAATGCTGACTTTTCGAGTCACGCAAACGTTTTCGGAGGGAAAGGAAGGTGAAATGAGTTGGCAACGCACTCGGAAAGGGCTTCCTACTCGTGTGCACTGAAGCCCTATTTTTTCGAAAATCGAGAGAATTTCAACAATTCACGAACAAATTTCCTCTCAACTAGTGATTGACATGGGGCAACAGGCAACACACACACACACTGGATATTTCATTGGATATTCAAAAGAGAGACGGAGGAGAAAGGAAATAACTGAAAAGACGAAAAAATGAAGGATGTGTTTGTGGAAGGGGCACAAGAAGGGAAGAAGAAGAAGGAGAAGCAGAAGAAGTCGTCGTCCGCATGTAATGGATATATGTTTTCTGTAACGAATGCGCATACAGAACGAATCGAAACAAAACGACGGCGGTGGCCGAATGGAGCAGAATGAGAAGAAGGAGAAGGAGAAGCGGCGGTGGTGTCCGAACTTGCGAACCGCTCAACGGGAAAACTCGATCGGCGCTCAATTTCTTTCCTTGGCTCCTTCTTCCACTTGGCATTTCTCAATCGAATTTGGTGCCAATCGACGGCAAATTGATGCGATGCGATACGATGAGCACAAGAGAGATTTGATTGAACAAAAACCGAAGATGTTGACTGGTTGCAGCCCCATGGATTGTTGGTGGGGGTGGGAAGGACAGGAAATTATGCGAAATTTGAGAAGTTTTTTGAGCAAACTTTGTGAATCTTGGGATGATTGGAGGAAGGAGAAGTGGGAGGAGAGGAGGAGGAGGAGGTCATGAAATCAAAGAATGGATGGAGTAGAAGGGTTCGATCCCCGAACGTGAGAATCAGAAGATCTGGGCGACGACCAAATGAAGAAAAAAGGAGAGAGCAGGTGCAATGGATTTGTAGAGTTTCATGCCGAATAGCTGACACTTTATGACATTTAAGCAGCAGTCAACTGCAGGCATCGACTCCCGGGGCACTCCTTGCGTGTTTCAGTTGACGGATTTCGGGTTTGGGCTGAGACAACACACGAAAAAACCGAGAAGAAGGAGAAAATGAATGAGCCGGGGGCAGAGGGCCAAATGGGGGAAGGCCGCTGTGCTCGACGGGCACTGGTCGAAGAGCCGCGAAAAATTAGCGAATGACATGCGAATTTTCAATTTATTCGGGAGGCACAGGAAAAGAAGAAAAAGAAGAGGAAGAAGGAGAGGAAGGGAAGGGAGAAGATGGAAGGAGAAGGGTCCGATGTCTCCATATGTATGTATGCATGTACATACTCCACGGGACGTACTCTCTTCCAAAACCGACTCTCGACGACGCCGACATCATCACTTTTTATGAGGGGAAAGGAAGAAAGAAGGCGATGGCAAGTGAAACGAGGCGGATGGGGAGTCAAGTTCAACAATGATCAGAGGGACAAGTCGATTGAATACAACGAGACCAAGTCGCGATATTTCCAGTAGGAGACGGCTGCAGTGGTGCTGGAAAAGACTGGAGAACTGGCGGCAGTGATGGGCACTCAATCATGAAAAACCCCAGCCGACTGATGCAATTACGGACCGAGGAATTGGAGGCGAACGAACACTGATTCGATTCTGGCCAATCGAAGGCACGGCGCCACGAATTGGTTCGCTCCGGTCCTGCCGACAAATCGAATCTCCGCGGAAACCACCTGTTTTCAGATGGATTCGAGATGCTCGAACACGACCATTTCACCTGGAGATTGAAGAAGGGAAGGAGAACAAATGAACAACTGGAGGAGAAGAAGAAGAGCAAATGGAAGAGATTCTGAATATCATGTTGCACGCCAAGTGGCGTGGCGTGGCATGAACTGCAGGAATGGAATGGTCCTTTTGCGGCGACGGTCATTATCTTTTTGTGTTGTTGCAGCGGCTGTCGGATGCAGTGAAAAAGAGGAGAACTCGTGAATCATGCCCATTCGAAATTCACATTAAATATGAATCAGAAACTCCAAAAACTTGCGATCAGACCGTGAGAAAGGTTTCCGGATGGAACGCATTTCGAAGTCCTAGACGAAGTGAAAATGATGTCAATCTGCTGATCTTTTATGAATGGATCATCGGATTGCTCATTGCATTGGTTGGCACAGAAACAGGGACTAGTTCGACTCTACTGTTTCACATTTTTTGGGTAATTCTCAAAATTTCAGAAAAAGAAGACATTTTCAAACCACAAGCCAGTTTTTTGAATTTGAATCCTTGGATTCAGATAGTGAAAATAAGAAAAAAAATGAACTGATTCAATTTGTTAAGCTTGGCTATCTTTGATTTACTTAAAAATTTCAAGTCCCGGCCCCAGAACACGAACATGTTCCATTCTCCCCATTCTGAATCTTATCATTGATGACATAACCCAAGAGCCTTCCTCTAATGTCTTGCCCCCATGATTCCCCATTCCATCCCCGGTCCCACAAATAAATGCATGCGATTCATACCCCTTTCTCTTTCTTATTTTTCCCACACCCTCCCATGACCATCGAGGTAATTCATCGAGAATTCAGTTGTTGTCCCTTCTCTTCTGAATCCCCAAACTCACGTCATCAGTCGTCGCATTCATCTTCAGGTTGATCGCTTCGAGAGATTCTGGAACATCGTCGTCGCCAGGCATTTTGAAGTGTCGTTTGGCGGTGCTTTTGGAACCTGAAAACCATCAATTTTGAGGAATTTCCAAGCGAAAAGAAGACTATGAGAAGGGAAAAAAGAGGAAAGAAGTTGAAAGAAGTCGAGGCTCGACAGGGGATTAGAATAAGTGAGAGCGGCCCACGGATTATGCTAATCTACTCATAAATTTGTATTTTTCTCGCTCTCGTTTCCCCTATCCGATAATGTGTTTTTTTCTGGAGAGAAAGTGAAAAAGAGAAAAATAACAAACGGAAGGCAAGACGGAAACTGCCTGAGAAGGCACCTGTCACTGAATCACTGAATAAGAGAGAGAGGGAGACGGAGAGAAAGAGAGAGAAAGAGCTCCGGATTCTGATTCCGATGAGTCGAAGAGCAGGATGTTATGCAAGAAATGAGTCACGGAGGGGACGGGAATCGGGTCCGGCAACGTCAAATTGACGATTTATAATTCACAAGCTACTGGAAGACGTCGGAAGTTTTTCGAGTTCAAAACGGATTAACTGCCTCATTTCCAGGTGCTGTGAGCAGATTCGAGAGGAAAAAACACGAAGAAAGTGGACGAATGATGGTGTTGCGGAAGTTGGGGGAAAATGAAATCAGGACGGAAAGTGGAAAAGTTGCGATATAGCCGATTTGATGGAATTTCAGGTATTAGTTCTAGCCGATAAGACATTTGGTTTTCTAGTTAGCAGATAACATTTTTTTGCTTAGAATATTGACTTGGTAATACATATACTATAGTTCCATAGAATCTTCTTTTTAGCGGAGTTCAAGTCTCTAGGAGAAACTTTGGAGAAAAAAGTGAACTCTATGTAAAGGAAGAGAAACTTTTGAAATTTCAAAATGAGGTCCGGTCAAACTTCCGGTTGTCAAATGGGTCAGGGCAAGCATTCTTCGTGCCCATTGGCCGACGCAAATAAGGAAGACTTCCCTCTTTCTCTTCAAAACTTTGCAACTTGTAACCCAATTTCTCTTCGGCTCACTGCAAGAATGACATCCGGAAAATAGGAAAGAAGGCTGCGAGAAAACGGGAAAAAAGGCAATTATTCATAAAACAAGGGGGCCATTTGAATGGGGCGACGGATGGAATGGGCATGGATGAAGACTCGGATGACTGGAAAACGGGAAGAATGGAAGGAGGAGGAGGCGAAGGAGGATAAAAAACAAAACTTTGAGCAAAAACGGGAAAAAGGAAAAAGAAGAAAACGAGAAGAAGAAGAGAAGAGATTCGATCTCTAACTGCTCGAAAAAACAAGAAAGGAGAAGAAGGAAAAGAAGGAACATTTCTGAAATCGAGAGAAGAGATGTCACTTTTGACAAGAACAGACCCGTGGGGATTAGAGATCGAACCGGAAGAGTTGGCGAGAAGAAAACGAAGAAATGAGACGATTGGTGACGTGGCAGGAAGGAGGGAAAGGGAGGAAGAAGAAGAGAAAGAGGAGCAGAAGGAAGGATGTGGTGGGATGGAATCAGATGGAGTCGGATGGACAGACAGAACTACAGAACACGGAAAAAGGAGACAAGATTCTCATGAGTCAGAATCGAAGAGAAGATCTTTGGAGGCGTCCATGACACATTGAATCGAGTTAAGAAGATCTCAGAGATGACTGTTCGGCTCAGAGGTCGAGTAGATATGGTACACACTTCTAGATATTTGAAGGAATTTGCACGCCATTGACAGTTTATCCCTCAGACGCGCTTCTTGAAAAAACAAGAGTCTGGTACTGCAAACGAGGCTTCTAAAAACTGATCGAGATCACTGATCAAGTAACAATAAGCAGATGCCGTCAATGATTCACGGAAATAGAAATGTCTGACCAAGTTAATCAAGGCTCTTCTTCTTCTTCTCTCGAGAACATCACTCCCTCCCCACCTCATTCATCAGTTTCTTGTCATCCAACTCGCGAAACTTGTTATGCTGTGCCGGCTCAAAAATAGAGGAAAACAGAGGAAAGCCATCTGGTTTTCATTTCTCGAAAAAAGAGAAAGAAACTCAATTATTCGTAGCCGTGTTCTGTAGCATTCGACCAGGTGAAACACATGAATATGTCGGACAGGAAAACAAGTATTGACGTGGTGAATTCGAGATGGAAGAATCGAGAAACGGGCGGCAGCGAGTGATGGATCGCGCGATTTGCGGGGGCTCATAACTCAATTATTGGGGGTGTTTGGGACGGGAGATGGATTGAGGAATCGGGTGGAAGGGGACGGAGAGAACACGAAACAGACAAACACGGCAATATTTCATTTGACCTCATCCTTCCAGACGTCTTTGGCGCCTCGTTTTGATGAATGGAAAAGTAGTTGGGAAAGTGGAAAAATGGAGAAAAGAGGGACAAATACTGAAATACGACCAAGAGAAAGAGAGGAGAGAACGCCAAATGGCCATAAATTTAGGGAACGAATCGACGAAGAGAATGGCTGGGAAAAGGAAGGGAAAGAGTGATGACGTGGCAGATTGCGGAAGGAAAAGCGGGAAGAATTTGACGGATTCTGGCATAGTGTGCAACGAATTATAGAGGAGGGGAGGGGAAGAAGAAGGAGAAGAAGTTGAGTGACGTGGGAGATTGAATGGACGGCGGACGGATGGAAAGATAATGCGCAGGATGAAAATGAAGAGTATAAGTGGCACACGAAGTGAAAAATGACGTGCTGTTTCTCTCGAACGGAATGACAATTTTTCGACTTTTCGAGTTATTCGAATTCTCAGAAAACGATGATGACGTAGAGGTGAGGATTGAAGAAGATTGGATGAAGAATACTGAATTAACTATTGAGAAGATAAATTTAGAAAGAAAGAGGCATGGAGGAAACTTTCAGAACTCGAAGTTCAAAATATCAAAATGACACTTATTAGAATCACATTCTGATATTTTTAAAATAACACCGGCAAACAATTTAAAATGTTGTCATTTGAAAATAATGAATCGGTATTCAAGAAAGGTCCAGTCTGTGACGCAACAGTTATGCACCATTCGTGCTGTTTCTCTCTAATTGCCACCTCAAAATTGCATGGTTTCGTGTTGAAAACTGCTCGAAAATAGCGATATGTGTGTGTGTGCAATCAGGTGTGAAATGGGGAATTGGGGAATAAAAAAGAGCAAGGAACACGACGAATGGATGACAAAACAGCGGCAATATGCGGCCCCGGATGGCGATGACAAAAACAGAGAAAAGCATATAACGAATGAACAGAAGAATAACAGAAAAGGTTGGAAATGATGGTGGGGGGGAGAGACATGGAAATTGGATATTTGTGTTACGACGACGACAAAGGAAGCGGAGGATGACACGTGGAGAGAGAGAGCAATGGGAGCGAAACGGACGAAGAAGAAGCAGAAGCAGAAGAAGAAGAAGAAGAAGCAGATATTCGGGTTTCTTTGGCAATCCTACTCTGCTTATTCTCTCGTTTCTCCTCTTCCCGCCGTTTCCAGGATTGTGGCTGGATGGCAGAATGGTGCCGTGGGCATGTGTGTGTGTGTCTCTGTGTGTGTGTGCTTTCCCTCCGGAGAGCCCATGTATGTATGTGCTCAGGGAGACCCACCGCTTGCTCTCTATGCGGGGTGCGGAGTAGCCGATCGATGCGTTTGCGCGGCCCTCGTTTCCTTTTTCCCGCTCTCACTTCGTCTTCTTTTTTCTTTTCCCCCCGTCTTAGAGTTGTCGAGGAGCAGAAGACGTTCTTCTTCTTCTTCGTCTTCTTTTTCTTCTTTTTCCTCAACTAGCTAGGGGATTAGGAAGACGAGAAGTGTGCATTTGAGCGGGTTTCGCATCGGCTTCGATGGCCAGCATCGTCGCCGCGAAAGAGCACACACGATTCGGGAGCGGAGACGTCATGGAGACGGGAAACGAGGTCAACGACTACAGAATGATGGATTGACATTTTGTGGGCAAGGAATTGAAAAGGAGAAAAGAAGACGATGAAGAAGGAGAGGAAGAAGAAGAAGAAGAAGAGCTGACACATCCGATCCTTCGGTTCACAATTCCATCAAAAGACAACAGATTACGGAAAGAAAAATAGGAAGACGGATGGAGGAACTATGGTGAAATTAGAACGGTTTTTCGCATCGGAAGAAGAGACTTGCTTAAATTGGGAAAGCCGCGACAAGAGAAGCAGTGTGGGGAGTGTGGTACGGTACTTACTAAACTGGTTTCTTAGAGCAAGAAAAAGAGGCTCTCACGAACTCTGTTTGGACTGATGGATTCGGAAGCGTTGGCTGGAACCGGCTTAGCTCGTCTACTTGATTGTCCAATGGGTCCAAAAAGCCGAAGCAATCCGGAGATTAGCTGTCAGTGCGGACCGAGAACGACTCTTCTTTTCTCATTGTTCGAAAAGGGAAACGAAGAGCCGAAAAAGCGGAACAAAAAAAGGCACGATCGATGAAGGAGAACTCGTAAAAACGGACGGCGAAGAAGAGAGGACGGGAAACCATCGGACACATAAAACAGAGAAGGGAAACACGACTGCGAGGAGTTTTCGTGGGCTGCTTGCTGGTGCTGGCGGACAAAAAACGGACGAATGCCCCGGAAATAATACGAGTGCGCGGCGCGTGCCGCCGGAAGCCGACCGCTCGTTATTATGAATGCGTTTTTTCGCATCGTTGATGACGTGCAAAAAGACGAGAAGGGTCCCGATGCAAAAGGGGGAATGGACAGTTTGAGGGACTGTGAACGGGATGGACGGAGGGGCTGGGGAGACGAATGGGCTGTTCAAACAAGCTCATTGAAATGAATGGGACAAGGGAGAGGGGGACAGACTCATATTTCAAAGGAGCAAGATTTCACAACTTTAAAAGTTGGCACAAAATGTAAAAATGTTTGAACTTTGATGCGCAAAGAGCTTCCTTTTTGTCCAGAAAAAAATCCCTCAATTCCCTCATAAATAGCACGCAGAGTTAGGGCAGTGTTGTAAAAAAAGAATAGCAAAAGAGACATGATGTTCAAGTTTTGGTACCTGAACATGGCAATGCTAATCCATTAGGGCAATGACAGGTAAATCCGCTGACCGGTCACTCTATGATCGAGACCGATCAGAGAGCAGAACCAGCACAAGTTGGGCTTGGTAAATACTCGAATAGAACAGGAAGGGTGGTATAACTCGACGGACACCTCTTCGTCTCCTCTGGTTTCTGATTTCTAAAAGCCCGTGGGTGTCACAAATGAATATTCAAGGGCACCTTGTTCTGTTTCATTTCTTCTCTTTTCGCGTGTAGCCTGCCTCCATTAGATATGCCTTTCTTTCTACTCAACTTTCTTCTTTTTTAATTTGTCTTTTCTGAGACAGAGCACCTAGACGAAAACACATTTGGATGGGGGAACGAGGAGCTCCTTCTTTCGTTTCTTTTTCGAGTTGTTCCCTTCTGATTAGCACTGAACCACACATCACAACGACGAGAAAAAAAAGAAGAAAGTTGTCTTTTCCAGGAGAAAAAAGGAAGAAAAAGAATGGCCCGTGGACGGTGGAAACGAAAAAGTTTGGTGAAGTGGAGGGGGGCAAACGGCCACTCGGTCGGTCCATTGTTGTGCTGTCGAGAGCCACGGAGGCACACGTCGAAGGCCACTTTTCGCTTCGAAATGTGACAATGATGGAAGGAATTTGGGTGAAGAGCAGCACGAGACGAGCACGAATATTTTATTGAAATTGGGCAAAAAAGTGGAAAAGTGGAGTGAATTGGGCCAAATTGAAATGGGATTGGAAGGGGAATTAGAGCAGTCAGAACTCGAGTGCGAGAAGGGAACAATCCATGGATGGATGGATAATTCAGAGGAATCAACACGTGACGCAATCTGACGAGCTTTGATCGTTTTCCACTATGGACAACTGCAGAAGAACATTTCCAGCGACCGGTCATCTTTCCACATTTTAAATTTGTAGCGGAAGTTCTGAAAGTATTAAAATCAGTTATATGAACAATTCGAACAGATTATCCGATTATAGGAATCGCAGCAATGTTGATTACTCATCAATTCGTCGTCCGAAACTGTTGTCGCTGTCGGAATGAGTCATTGATGTTCTCGAGTTTCTAATTGACCAACCATTCCGTTTTCTTTCTTCAAGTCTCCTGTTCCAGTGCTCTTTCATCATTTCCTGCCATAGTACCCAACCGCAGCTCCCCAACTATAGTCTGATGTGCCCATTCGCTTATCATTGCCGTTTCCTCCATCTGGCATTGACATTTCGTTCTGACTAACGCCCCCGAATCGTCTCTCGTCACTCTTTCTTCTCGCTGATTACCCTTATCATTTCTCATCAGTCTCTACTTAAACTAGCCGCCATCCATCACCAACCCCATTCGATTTCTCTTCTTCTTCTTCCTCGCTTTAACCCGCTCATTTCCAATCAACAAGTCTCTTCTCATTTCAGAAATGCTCAAGCTTGTCGCCTTCACTTCTCTTCTTGTTCTGGCTGCTGCCCGACCACAGGACCTCGAGACTAATCGAGTTGTTCCACTTCCGGAGGACAACTTCCAAGTCGTCGACATTGGATTCGAGAAGATCGAGGCCAAGCCAGCTCCAGAAATCGTCAGCAATGGAGCCTCTTACGCGTATGCAGTCGACTTCTCCATCCCTACAACTCTCGCCCAAATGAACTGCCTCAAGACCTCAAAATACGCTGCCGTCTTCGTCCGCGGCCTTGCTCCAACTGGCTCCGGAGTCTTCGATACCAACTCGGTGACCACCATCAGAAATGCCTACTCCGCCGGACTCGGAATCGAAGTGTACATGACCCCGCAGCCATCTTCGTCTCTTCAGGGATACCAACAGTTCGACCTTCTTTACAACGGACTCACCAAGAACGGAATCACCATCCGCTCCGTCTGGATTCAGGTTAGTCAAGCAAAAGAGCGAACTTAAATACAGTCAAAACCAAAAATAACTTTCGAATTTGTTACTCGCTCTTACGCTCACTTCTTATCAGTTGCATAGAGTTCAATTTTTGAATTCTGATTTTGAAATTCTTCATTATTGCGTTATTGACAAGAGAAAAACGTGGAGCCAGCTCACTAACAACACTGTTTTCAGGTTACCTCCCCAGCCAACTGGCCAAAGTCCACGACGACCAACGTCAACTTCATCAACAGCATCGTCTCTCGTGCCAAACAATACGGACTCACTGTCGGAATCTACACGAATCAATACGACTGGAGCCAGATCACTGGAAACTGGGCGACTCTCAGTTCCGATGTCCTTCTCTGGTACTGGCATGTCCTCGGAGGAGGTGTCACTGGAGAGACCCCTGCCACTTTCGACGACTTCCGTGCCTTCGGATCCTTCAAGGCGGCCTCCGTCAAGCAGTTTGCTCAAGTCGAGACTCTCTGCTCTCTCGTCGTCAACCGCGACGTCTATGCCGTCGGAATCCCAGCTGCCGCCCAGAAGAAGTCTTCTGATTTCTTCACTGAAAACAACAATATCGTTGTCGGGGGAGTTATCGGATTCTAAACGAATAGCTTTGTTTTCGTTGATCTCTACATTAAAATGACCAGTAAATAAACGATTCGACACGTATTCTCTGTCTTTTGTTTCATTTTTTGTTCCGCTTTGAAAAAACGACATCCGCTTAGTCCTCGTTTTGAACACGATGAGAGACCGAGATTTAGATCGAAAAACTATTTTATGTTACCCCTCTCACTCCCATTTCTGCCTTTTTTAAATGAAAACCTATGTGAGAGTTTCTCATTGTTTTTTGAAAGTAAATTATTAAAATGCTGGTGCTCCTACTTATCATTAGCTCTTTCTTTGTCCCTGCAACCCCTTATTCTTTCAATTTCCATTCTGCTTCATCCCCGAAAAATGGCTCGTATGCGTACGCAATTGACTATCAAGAGACGGGAATTAGTCTAGCTCATATGAGATGTTTGAAAGATTCGACATACGGAGTTTTGTTTGTTGGAGCTCTGTTGCCGAAAGGGCATGGAATTTTCGATCCGAATGCAGTATATACCATCCGAAATGCTCATCGGGAAGGATTGCGAGTGGAAATACATATGCATGTACAGTTCTATTCCCATCTGACATGTGCACAACAAATGGACATTGTGGTTGATGAGCTGGAAAAGAACGCAATCCGAGTCAAATCTCTCTGGATTTTGGTGAGCTCGAATCTTGGTCTCAATTCCCGATTCAACGTTTTCATTTTAGATGACAAAGCTCTCATTAAATGAAAGCAACTGGCCAAAATTCAATCAGACCGCAAGTTACTACTTTCTGAATAATTGTATTCGCCATGCCGAGGAACGCGGAATATCTATTGGCGTCTACACGAACGACAACGATTGGGATGATATAATCGGCAACCGAACACTTGCAACGGACATTCCTCTGTGGTATCACAATGTGGTGAAACCGGGATTGGATGGAGAGACTCAACACAACTTCGACGACTTTGTCCCTTTCGGACCGTTTTCCGAGCCGACTGTCAAGCAATTTGCTCATGGAGAGATTCTTTGTCAATTGAAGATCAGTCGAAACGTATACAAAGTTGACAGTTTGGTTCCTCTTGTGGAAGCGGATTCCTCTAACAACAGACTCATATTTGTTGGGGGAAACTTCAAAAGTTTCAATCAATCTTGAAAAAATGAATTTTTTTAAATATAAAGTTTTATTATTTTGAAAGGAGATCTCATAAATTAAGATGCGTCTAATGTCCAACAGCTCCTCCGACGACAATGTTTCCTTCCGGAACAGCCGACAGTTGCTTGGCAGCAGATGGGATTCCGACGGCGTAGACATCCCGGTTGACAACAATCTGGCAGACTGACTCGACCTGACCGTACTGCTTGGCGGACGCCTTCTTGAAGGATCCGAAGGCACGGAAGTCGTCAAAAGTGGCCTTTGTCTCTCCGTTGACTCCGCTTCCGAGCACGTTCCAGTACCAGAGAAGGATATCGGATCCGAGGTTGTTGTAGTTGTTGGTAATCTGACTCCAGTCGTATTGGTTCGTGTAGATTCCGACGGTGAGTCCGTATTGTTTGGCACGGGAGATGATGCTGTTGATGAAGTTGATGTTGGCTGTTGGGTTGGAGAGCCAGTTGGCTGGGGAGGTAACCTGCAAGTTCACAAAATCAATGTATTCTGTTTGCGATTTTGTGTCAAAAACCGTGACTGATAAGAACTATCGTCTCGCACTTTCTGAACAAATGATGTGGCTCACGTACCTGAATCCAGACGGATCTGACAGTGATGGCATTGTTGTTGAGTCCGTTGTAGAGAATGTCAAACTGCTGGTATCCCTGGAGGTTGGATGATGGCTGCGGGGTCATGTACACTTCGATCCCGAGTCCAGCGGAATAAGCATTTCTGATGGATCCAACTACGTTCATATCGAAAGATCCGGCTCCGGCTGGAGCGAATCCACGGACAAAGACCACTTGATACTTGGCCTTTTTCAAGCAAGTCATGATGGCTGGAGAGGTTGGAACGGAGAAGTCGACGGCATTTCCGTATGAGGCGTCGTTGTTAACAATCTCTGGGGCTGGCTTGGCTTCGATCTTCTCGAATGTAATGTCAGCAAGTTTCGCATCTGGCAGAGGAAGAACTTGCGGCTTGGCAGCAGCCAAAACAAGAAGAGAGGAGAGAGCGACGAGCTTGAGCATTCTTCGAATCGAGAAGGTCTCAGAATCTGAAGAAGAGCACTCTGTGCACGGTTTATGTACTGATCGGGAAGCTACTGATAAAGACAATTATAGTGACGAATCAGAAAAAAGTTAGTCAGAATAAAATGTCAATAGCTTGTATCGGAATCGAGATGATAAATGATAAAGAGTTGCGGTGCAGACTCTAGAATACATGTTGAAATGGAAAACGGAATGACGTGATGGTGAAGTGGAGACTAAAATATCAACTAACCAAGAGAACGGAAATCGAGAGTACAGAAGGTGTGATTGTAGTCGCGGAAGCAGTTGAATAGAGCCATGGTACGATTTGGACGCCGTCGAGAAAAGTGTTATAGAGAGAGCCATTCATGTCTGAGAAAGTAGTATAGTACACTGTAGGTGTTCTCGAAAATAATGTCTAATGGTGTTTTTCAGATCTCAATCTTCCAATTCCAGTCAATTCCAATCATCTGTGAGCCATTTCCAGTCGCCAATGACTCAACAACTTCCTTATCAATGCTTGTTTTTCCTCCTACACAAATGTGAAAATACAACTTTATGGTGTTGATTCACTCATCAATCCAATATAAAAAGCAGTTCAATGTTTCATTTTCCACCGTGCTCGTCTTCACAATCAGCCATGTTTCTGTTTTCCCTTCTGCTGGTCTCTTCGACCTTTGCTCTTCCAACTGCGCTCCCATCGGCGGAGTCTCTCTCGTTGAATCTTTTCGAGAATGTGATCACGCCCGACTACAACATTCCCGATGTCGGCGATGCACCCGAGATCCCGTATGAAGAACGGAACTTTCCAACCCACGGTTACGCTGTTGACATTGCATTCCGTACCACTCCCAGTGATATGCAATGCTTGAAATCGAAGGGATATCAAACTGTGTTCGTCAGAGCATTAAATCCTTCCGGAGACGGATACTTTGACAGAGATGTCATTGACACCCTCCACAACGCCTATCAAGGTAAGTTGCATTCCTTATCCACTGAATCAATTCATTTTTCAGCTGGAATGGGATCCGAGATCTACATTACTCCATTGAGCAGCTCTGCGAGATCTGGAGCCGATCAAGTCAGTCTTGTCTACTACAATCTGCACTCGAATGGAATTAACGTGAGATCCATCTGGATTCAAGTGACATCTCCGAGTAACTGGTCTGGAACTATGGCGCAGAGAGTTCAGTTTATTCAAGACATGGTGCAGCGAGCAAGAGTTTGTTGACTTTGTCATATTCCCATTGCATTAGACATTTCAGGATCTTGGTCTGACCGTCGGAATTTACACCTCCTTCTACGACTGGCTAGAGATTACCGGAGGATGGAACACCCTCAGTTCCAATATCCTTCTCTGGTATTGGCATGTTCTCGGAGCAGGACCAAGCGGAGAATCGGAAACAACTTTGACGGACTTCCGGCCATTCGGCCCGTTCAAAAGAGCTACTGTCAAACAGTTTGCTCAAGTCGAGAAAGTGTGCGGAATGATTGTGAATCGAGAAGTCTACGCTGCCATGAACAGTGCCCCACAAGAGAAAGAGGTTAGATTGACTTCCGATGCAGAGCAGGAAGCAACAGTTCGAGTCGGAGCTATTGGAATCTAAAGTAGAAATATCATTCTCAATTTACTCGTGATGCATAATATGTTTGATGCAATGTTCGAATAAACCTTTAATATGCCAGAATCGAGTACCCTGAACACAATCGTTTCCTAAACTGGAAACAGCAGCACTGAAACACCCGTCGAGTATAGCGCAATCAAAAAGATCATTTCCTCAGGTTATTTTTGGCAGATATGTGCCGGAGATCGGTTTGTTGAAGTTTGTGTGTGGTTAAGAAGCAAAAGAACCATGATGATGAGTCGGCAGATGTTTCTCTTGCGAGGCTATCAAAGACAAAAGGCGCTGCGCAGAGCGGACCTGCGGCGGGACATCGGCGGAACATCGGCATGACATCGGCATCGAATCGGCCGAACATCGGCTATCTGTAAATGCGCCACAGATAATCTACTGACGCGAAACTGTTAGCTCCGTTTTTTAAGCGGAATTATTTTTATTTTCGGTGCCTATTTCATTGGTTTCTTCTACTTTTTCCCAAAAAATCCATGTTCCCGCCGAAGCGATCGCGCAGAGTCAGAAGTAAGTCAATTTATTTAGTGCTATTTTCCGTAAAAAATACATCAATTATACCGAAATTTGAAGAAATTCGATAAAATTCTAGTTTTCGGCAACTACGATCCGAACTTGACTTCCAGCGATTCGGACAGTGATTATGACCCCCCAAAAGAAGACTCCTGCAATTCGGGTGAGCGAAGCATAGAAAAATTGCAAAGAATTCCCATTTTTCAGACATTTCTTGTTCTGAGAAATCGTCTGTTCTGAACGATGTGAAACAAGAGGTAGATGACCAATTAAGTGACTGTTTGGAAGATGACTTTGATCAGCAAGTCAATTTTCCAATCGATTCAAACATCACCCACACGAGAACTCGCCGGCCACAAGAAAACGAGGGTCCACAAACTCGACTCTCGAGTGAGTATGAGCGAAATATTCTGAAATTACATATATTTTCAGGAGCACTGAGTTCTGCATTTTCTGGAGGAGTGCTGAATGTTTGGGAAGCTGGAAAGGCGCTTCTTTCGGCACATCGTGCGTCCTCTTCGTACATTCGCGAGGACACCAATCGATTCGTTGCAAGAGTCTCAAAAACTTTCAGAGAAACTTGTTTAGATGATATGGAAATTGATCATCCGGATGCTGCTATGATCTTGGCATTTGGAAACCTTCTCGTGGTAGGAATATCAGTAGATACGAGTAATCCGTCCGAATTTCCAGGGCCAAATAAATCTGGCAATGACTCTTTCACTTGATAAAGCGCAGAAGAACCTTATTGAGAAGCTGAAGCCGGATTGTGGATTATTAACGGTTTCTGGCGCGGAATTCTATGTGAAGAGCACATTCTTTTATCCGAAAGAGCTTCCGTTCTCCGTGAGTTTCAACTAATCTCTTTCAAGAAATGTTAGTTGTAATTCAGGGTGAGCGGATCACGTGCGAAGGATTCGTTCGAGGAAACGTTGCCGCTCACATTGCTCTCAGGAAGAACTTGTTTATTGTTCTTGGAAGAGTGAGTGAACCAGGAAAAAATGGTTTTCCGAACATTTCGTTTTCAGTCGTGCAAGAATCCAACCGACATTCAAGAAGGCTCGTGGCTGTTACCCGGTGGCAAGTACTGCAAAGGCACGGTTCGACAGTTTCCCACCCAGTTCTACGAGACATTGCAAGGTAAAAGAGAATTGAAAAGACTGACGTAAAACTACTCATTTGACAGAATTGTTCCTGGAATACTACAACATCAACCACCTAGAGTTGGATGTAAAATATCGCAACGAGTTCGCCAACCTGCAGTTCCTGAGAGTGTACGAAGATCATCCATCGAAGAAAAAGATGTTCGAGCATCTCGCTCAGGCCAGAGAGGTCTTTTTGGCAACTTCGTTTCACAAGGAACTGAATGCAGCTCTGTGAGTTCTCAGAGCTTTTCAATTATTTATTGTACCATTTAGCGTTGAACTTCGAGCTGCAACCTACAATCCACCGGAAGCAGGCTGTCGATATGGCTCTTTTGAGTACAGAAAGGTATTTTTTAAAAATTTATTTTTGATAAAAATTCAATTCGTTTTCAGCGAGGAAGCGCGACCAAGAAGAAGGAGACAAGCAAGAAGTGAAGAGTCGCCAGCAATCTCTCCAAGTCAGTCGTCAAGCACCAAATGGAACCGAACTTCCCATGACTGTTCCAAATCATTCACCATCACCGTATATCATCTCTTTTTTTCCAATCCCACTCATTTTATCCGGTCTTTTGGTTTTTCACTGTTTTTGTTGTTTCTCATAATTTTCCCCTGTTTCTCGCTGTTATCACTTGTTTTCTTTTTATTCTGCTTATTCATGGAAGAAATTGAGTTTCTTTCGAGAAGGTCTACTCATTAAACAAGAGAAATTGCTAAAAATGAGCAGGACTTGGTCGAGGGATAGAGAAACAAAGCACGTCATCGAATTCTTAAACTTTTGAAAATCTTCCCATAAAAATAGAAAGTCGACGCACAATATTTACAACGAGGTGTAAGAAAAAAGACTTTGCTGCCACCCACAGAGCACAGTCTCTCGCGACTCGTAGATCTGGCAAGAAGTGGAAAGATGCCAACAGCAAACAAAACAATGAGTGTCGGGTACTCCGACATCTCACTGTCTCGCCACTATCGCCCCCGTTGAACAAGCTTTGCATATTCACTTCACTCATCGATTTTGATGAGAATGGATGCTAACTGACATCTGAAACAACCATGGCCCTTCTAGTTCATTTCCTTCTGATTCTTCAATGTTTCTCTTTTCTCGAAGCTGGATACTTTGACAACTCTTCCAGCTATCAGAAGTTGACAGATCTTCTCGGATGGAAAATGTATGTTTTGCAATGTACACTGATCACATTTCTCTCTTTCTTTAGCGGTTACACATTCCCATTCGGTTCCTACGATGCATCTGATTTCGAGTCGAGACTCTTCGGTTCCTTATACTTTGAGTCCTCCGATAACAACTCTTCGTTTGTCATTCCACATGGCAACCCAGCAGTTTAGTGGGTCATTCCCCTTTCCATCCAGTCAGTCCCCCATTCTTCCAGTTACAATGATCGCAATTACCACTGGAGTCGTGATACGGCAAACAACAGTCACTTTTCAAATCAGGAAGACACAACTATCTGTGAGTATTCCATTGGAGACGATTACGCAGAACTTGAGAAAGTGAGAGAATCTTCCGAGTTCTTCATTAATATCGTTTCATCAGGTTCAATTTGCCAACGGAACCAAAGTGAGATCTCTGTACTTTGAATGTGATCCTCGGAAATCGAAATGCTGCGGAATGTACTGCTGTCGGACCGGATTCTACTTCCCAACCAGTGCTATAATACTGTATGCAACTGTGGTTCCTATCCAAAAAACAGTCTGATAACTTGCAGCCTCCTCTTCGCCCTGCTCTCCATCCTCGGTTTCCTTGGTTGCTTGATAACTTGTTTCTGCTCCCGAATATCCAACGAACTATGCTGTTGCCGTCCGAAAAGAAAGCAGCAAAACGATCGAAGATGCGAAAAATACTGCTGCAACGACTACACTTCGGGAGCATCCGGCAGTTTCGGAGAAACATTTGATGACTCCGACATCGAGTGCCGAGCCAGTTCCAGTGTCGAGTGTCCTTGAATTTCTACTTTGTTTTGTAGATCTGTTGTGATTAGTATTTAGATTTTTTGGTAATTTTCAAAATAAAGAAAAAAATATATTCTATTAATTTGTAGTATATATTGGTGATTATGATTGCAGATTCAATTGTTCCAAACCCCCATGCAAACGAAGCTGTTCTGAATGTGTTCTGCTCTCCATCCAATTCCCTTCCTTCTCACTTCATTCTCATTCTCGGAGCAATATCAATCTGATATATACTCAAAACGGCATCCAACCAAACCCTCAAGACGTGCGTATTTGCCACTTACGTGTGCCCAACTGATTTGTTTTTGAGTCTTTTTTCGCCTAAACGAGAAGAGGTGTCATGTTCCAAATTTGTTGTCGCATCTTCAGAAGTCGGCCTGAAAACGGCGGTTTGTTCTGTCTCTCTGTGCCAAATACAACCGATTCTGATTTGAATTTTACTTGGAATTAGCGAATATGATTCCAGGAGCATCCAATTATCGAGAAACTACAGCTACAGAGTGCGATTCTGAAATCCAGTTGGGAACTAAAAAGAGAGAGGCGTGGTTTGGTCTGATAGAGATTGAACTCGAATCCTCTGATAACGTATCATTAGTATTACCCTCCGACACTTTCATTCTCGAAGCAATCTCTCAAATGACTCGACTACTTCCAATGGAGTCAAATCGTTCCTGAAACATTCACAAAGCACCTCTCGGAGTAATAAATGGTGCCGTAGCGGGAAATTTGTGACAAATGACGTCGCCCTTCTGCTCCTTTCCATTCTTTTTGCTCCCTCCAACCTTGTTTCTAGGTTGCTGCTGCTCTCTTGAACTTGCAACCCTTCGAACTCTCAGGGAACGTATTCGAGGGACCCCGTGGTCTCATTTCGCAGTTTCTGATAAACATGTCATTAGTCTGTCTCTCATTTTCCGCCTGATCGAGTCAGTTACAAATACTATTTTTGAAAAAGAGTGGGACGGGAACCAGTGAGTCAACACGTGTCTTCTTCTTCTTCCCCTTCTGCTTCCTCCCTTCCCCCCTTCCCACCCATTCCTCTATCTCTTCCCATCGTCTATCCCACATCCCATTCAATGCTCATCAATTCTCAGTTCTGGTAGTACAACAGTGTTTGCCCTCATCGTCTCCGCCTCCTGGTTCCATCTGTTATCTTCTTCTCTCCGTCTCTCTAAATCTCGTGTCTCTCGTCGGCTCATCACTGGTCACCGACACTTCTCCTTCCTCCTCCTTTTCCTCCGTCCTCCCTTCAGAATCTTCCTCTGCGCTCCTCATTTTTCTTTCATTCATCTGTAATGGATATCCGAGAAATTTGTCTATTCTCCACTTCAATGCCCTCCGACAACTTTATTATCGGTTTTCTTTTCATTCCCGTCTCTCTCTTCTTTTTGACATCTCAACTATCCAACTTCTTCTCTACAGAACGCTTTTCCCGACGTGTATGAACCTTCTTCTGCTCACATTGGCAGTGCTGTATTCTGAAGTTTTGGGAAAAAGTGCAGGACGAGGAGGCGGAAGAGTCGGTGGCAGAGGCGGTGGAGGAGCCAGAGCCGGAGTGGGAAGAGGGGGAGGAAGGGGTACTGTACACGGCAGCAGTCACTACACCGCTGGATTCAGAAGCGGATCGATGGGATGGAAGAAGTGAGTTCAACTGATTTTCATCTTTTCCATCTTGAAGGAGACTAGGAAGATACGCCTCAAAGCTCAAGTATCAATTCTCCTCTCCTTCTCCTAGACGAATTGAAAACAAGAGACTCTTGAATTTGAGATGAGTCTCCCTCCCTGAAACTTTCGAAACATCTTTGAATTTTCAACTTCCACTTCCAAAAGTTCTTCATAAACTCTTCCAAGTTATGCAGATCTAATGATGTTTGTCCGTTTGCAGAGGCAGCAGTTCCCCCTCCACCAGCTACGGCTCGGCTTCCTTCCGCTCGAATCTCTTCTCTCCTTCCTCCCAATCTTCCCGTCCCATCTTCACTTCCAGTCTATCCACCGCTTTTATTATAGCATCAATTGCCAGACCCATCTCGTAAGTGATTTGTGGTTTCGTTTCTTGCGATTCTCGAGATCTTCACGAGCAAAAACACTACTTCTTCCAGATACGATAACAGATTCTACTACTGGAGCAGCTCGTATGCTCAGGAGAATCTCTCACCCGTCGAGTTTCCGGTTCTTTGTGAATATCAGTTCGGAGAGGACGATGGACAGCTTCAGAATGCAAGTTCCTGTTGGAATACAATGTGATACATGGTCAGTCTTGCAGGTCACCTTCTCAAATGGAACGTCTGCTCACTTTCTCTACTTCGGATGTCCGGGAGAAATGGTGGAATGCTGCGGCATGTACTGCTGTCATGCTATCGGAGATTATGTCAAACTGTAAACGATCAGTTCCATTTCGATTCTCTCAAAGATCACAATCCTTTCAGAATCCTTGTCTTCGGCCTTCTGCTGGTAATGGTTCCGATCTGTTACTACTGTGCCAAAAGTGACAAAAGTTGGACGATAAACGAGGAGAACGACGGCGAGATCCCCCTCGTGAAACTGACCCAACCGCCGAATAAACGAACCAAAACAACCGAAAGTACAGTGACAGAGCGGGAGAAACTACAAACGATCACTTGATATCTAACTGGTTGTGCTTGACATCAGAAACAAAAAAAAATAATAAACTTTCTGAAACTCGATCGGTTTTCCTTTTCGGGGCGCCCGTGACGACCTTTTCACATCAAAACTCATCGGCCCTAAAGTTCACACTCTAAAACCAACAGAAACTGAGGGAAACCGATGGATTATTGGAATCATTCGACAGCCCCAAATCCGCCTTTCCGGTTAGTCTTGTCGCGTTTTTTCGCTTCTCTCGGTTCGGGTTACGCATTCGTCCGTTTCGCACTTTTCAATTTTCAGCGGAAATCGCGAATTCTCGAGAACATTCCCACCAGTAGCGCGCAGATTCTTTGCAGAGCACACCTTCTTTCTGCCCGACAAGCAAACAAAAAGTCCACGTATCCTTTCATCCGGCGCTTCCCGGATATTCAGTTTATTTGCAAGTTTGCTTCGCGAACAAACACTCTCTCGCGATGGCTGCGTCTCCGCTTCCAGTCCTTTCTCTGCTCACGTCTTCAGGTGCGAAGAATTCTGCTTGTTCGAGACGGCGAGTCTCCAACGGATACGCCCTTTTCCTCCGGCATAGAGCTTCTTTGCATAGCAACGTTTCTCCGTCTCGGAAGTCATAAAGCCTGCGAGTTTTCTCCCTTCTCTCCCTCCTTTTCTCTCCATTCTTTCCCATTTTCTTCGTCTCTGATCTCTTGTTCTACTGCTTCTGAAGACGTGCCACATTTCAGATTCATGCATGAATCTCTGCAGAAGATTGTGGAAGTACCTGGTGGTCTCGATCTTGATTTGTAAGTTTGCTTATTTAGAAAATTCATAGACTCGAACGCCTGCTTCATCTCTCTAGTTATCACTTGCTTCATTTTGATTCTAAGGTAGCTGGAAATTTCTAGCAAACTCTAAGTTTTCCCAGAGAACACCTAGTCGGATTGCAGTATTTCTTTCGAAAACAGAATTGGTAAACAAAATTATGTGGTTTCCAATATGCATGAGTTTTTATAAGGACTCAGCCACTTGCCAACTTCCCTGTTCAGATGTGACTGTCTTCTGGAATATCGACCGGTTCCGCACCTACTCCACAGATCCAAAAGCCATTCAGTTTCGTGGAAATTCTCTAAATCACTCAGAAGGACACGTGTTCTTGGCACAATTCAAAGATCACAACCACACTTATGAGTTTGTGAGGGTGCCGAAAAGCCAGTGCACCAAGTGAGTCACTAACAAACTGAAGCAGTCACCTTATCGGCATTCAGCAATACCAAACTACAAATAACAATTCTGTCGACAGCTGGCAACTTTGACATTCGACAAGCAATCAGAAACACCTGGGCTAATCCGAACAATTCTGTCCATTTAGCGGTAATCTGGAGACAACTTCCGACTCTTTTCCAAGAAATACATACTTTTCAGAACAATGACGTTAGAATATCTTTCATAATCTCAAAAGCAGAGAACGACTTTCTGAATGCAGCACTGGAAAAAGAAATAGACACTTATGACGATCTGATAGTGACTGATTTGTATGAATCTTACGAACTTCTTATTCTCAAAGTGCACGCAATCATGAGCTACAAACGGGCCTTCTGTGACTCGGCGGACTATCAATTGAAGATTGATGATGACATGGCAGTGGATAT
>LR578729.1:0-16720 GCA_900536345.3 Caenorhabditis sp. 39 LS-2015 | reverse complement strand
ATAGTCTTTAAAACTGGACAATGTGGGTATTAATCAAGTCCCCGGAACATGGAGAATTCGAAAATACAGTTTTCACACCTTTCCGCGTCTCTTCCGCACTTCTCCCTTCCGCGCGGAAGAAAACTTCAATTTTAGAACTTAGGCAATATGGGTATCAATCGATTCCTGGCAACTTGGATAGTTCAAAAATTGTCGAAAATTCCAGAAATTTCCCAACCATAGAAACGACACCGACAATTTTCTGCGTAAGCTCAGATACGTCAAAGCGGAAAGTTTTGGGCATGTGATTACCCGGAATTCCCCGGTGAACTTGGCTCTGCCATATTTTGAAGAGCCAGCATGGTACGATAAAGGGAAGAATGTCTTGAGTAAGTTTGACGGGACAGAGATCAAAAGATCAAAAGATCAACTGACCTTCAGCCCTCAACATTCCGTTCCTGACACCGGTGCATTTTCACGAATCCCTACCGCAAATTGTCAAGTTGGCGACGATCGGAACGGGTTTGGCGCATGGTATCGGACATGTGTTTGATGTGGACTCATACGGTTATGTCAATGGGTATCCTTCTCCGACGTTTCGACGTGGCGAGTACATTAATCAACATAGGTGTTGGAATAAACAATACCGAGAATATACCAAGAAACTTTCCAACTATTATTTCATGCCTGATACCACAGTTTTTTGGGTGAGTTTGATCTTTTGATCTCTTCATTTTTGACTCTGATCCTTTGATCTTCCAGGAATACGATTCCCTCAACCAAGTCATTGCTGACCAACTGGGTCTCGAAGCGAGTTGGAAAGTGTATAAAAATCTGGTCGCACCCTTCAAAAATTCTCATCTGCCTGGTCTCGAAAACGACCGAGACATTGACAAGTTGTTCTTCCGCATCTATGCATTGGTGTCAAATTTTTTTGGAATCAAAAAAAAAACATTTTTTTAAAGGATTTTTGCGCCCCACCTTCCACGACTGATAACGAAACACTCAAATGGTACGCGCCAGTCGTTAGTTTTCGTGTAAATGGAATCGTGGCCAATTCTCCGGCGTTTTCGGAAGCGTTTCAGTGCCAACGTGGATCGCCGATGAATTTGGAGATTAAGTGCAGGACGCTTTGAACTAGAACAAGTTTTTATTGATTTTCAATAAAGCAATCACGATCCACATGTTATAAGGAGTCCTAATTCCGCCACGTGGCCGATATGGTACGTGAAACATTAAATTTCAGAAAAATCGATATTCCTCTCATTCCTCAAGTTTCCATCCTTATCAGTTGTGTTATCAGTAACTCGAGAGTTCAGGTTTGTAAATTATCGACTTTTTTTTGCGAAAATTTTTTTTTCACAAAAAACTATTTAGCATGGCAAAAAAGAAGCACGAATCAGAGTCAAGTGAAGAAGATGAGGAGCCGCCGAAACCGAAAAAACACCGAAAATCATCCAAAGCAAAACGATCAAAATACGATAGTCAACTGATCACAGTGATAGTAATCCTTGTCATCGCTCTTATCACAGTGATAACAGGATTCCTATTGATCCATTTTGATGTTTTCAATTGGTTCAGTGCCAAGGAGGAACCAAGTACGACAATTAGTTCAGCGAAAGTGGAAACCTCGACGATGACGACGCGGAAGCCGAGGAACAGCACAAAACGATCCGTATGCTCTACACCGGAATGCCAGAATTTGGCACATCAATTGGTTCGTAATCTCCGTGAAAAACCACGTCGAATGAGTATAATCATGCCTAGGTTTAATTTTTTCCGCGTACCTTGGCTTCCGCGTGCCTTCCGCGCGGAAAAAAATAAAAATTTTGGAAAATGGGCAATATGGGTATCAAATCAATCCGTAGAACATGGAGAGTCTGAAAATCATAATTTCAATTGTTTCCGCGTGCCTTCCGCATGCCTTCCGCGCGGAAGAAAAACCAAAATTTTCAAATCCAGGCAATATGGGTATCAATCGATTCCTTGAAGCTTCAGGACTCCAAAAATGAGATTCATATGCTTTTCCGCGTACTTTCCGCAACCCTTCCGCGCGGAAAACCTCCAAACTTCGAAATTTTCAAAACCATGCAATATTTACATCAAAAATCTCCCCAAACCACGTAGAATTTCCAGGATACCTGGTCCGATCCATCCGTCGATCCTTGCTCGAATTTCTACCAATACGCTTGTGGCGGATACCTAGAGGATCGCCCGAAAAAAATCGATAAGTGGTTTCCGGAAAAGTTCAGGGAGGAGCGGTTTGAGGAGAAGCGGAAGACAATGGTGGCGATGGTTGAAAGTGGGGATAGGGGAAATTGGAAAAATCAATAATTTGATTGTCTAGGTTACATCCGTGAAAACAAGTCGCCGAAGTTGAAATCGGAGAAGATTATGAGCGAGTTTTACGAGAAATGTCAAGCGTTGAAGGATGAAAAGGTGAGGTGTTAATCGATGTTGATAATCAATCGATAATCAATCGATAATCAATCGATAATCAATCAATAATCAATCAATACCTCTTTTCCAGCTCAGGGACCTCGAATTCGCCAAATTCCTCGAACCAATTTCGGAAGCCATCGGACCTCTACCATTTTGGGATGTCAACTTTGCTCCGAACGATGCGCTCGCCGCTTTGGCCCATCAATCCATGTCAAATTTCGGTTTGTTCCGTCTGAAATTCCTGGAGGAACATTTGTACATGCTGCCGCCCTATTTTCACCATTTGCAACATCGGGAAGTGATTGAGAAGGTAGGTGGGGTGATCTTTTGATCTCAACGCTTGATCTTTTGATCTTTTGATCTTTCCAGGTCATTCGCCACATTATCAAGCTCAAGGGCTCCTGGACAGCCGACCAACTTTCACAGAAAATGGATCAAGTGTGGAGCTTCACGGAGCAGTTGAAGAATGTAAGTAGTGTACCATGTTTCAGTTAGCTGCACCTGCACCATGTCTCAGTTAGCTGCACCTGTACCATATCCCAATTAGCTGCACCATATCCCAATTAGCTGCACCATGTCTCAGTTAGCTGCACCTGTACCATGTTCCAGTTAGCTGCACCTGCACCATGTCCTAGTTAGCTGCACCTGCACCATGTCTCAGTTAGCTGCACTTGCACCATGTCTCAGTTAGCTGCACCTGTACCATATCCCAATTATCTGCACCATGTCTCAGTTAGCTGCACCTGTACCATATCCCAATTAGCTGCACCATATCCCAATTAGCTGCACCATGTCTCAGTTAGCTGCACCTGTACCATGTTCCAGTTAGCTGCACCTGCACCATGTCCTAGTTAGCTGCACCTGCACCATGTCCCAGTTAGCTGCACTCTCACCATGTGCCAGTTAGCTGCACCTGCACCATGTTCCAGTTATCTGCGCCTGCACCATGTTCCAGACAGCTGTACCATGTTCCATCTGTTTCAGATAACCCAAGAACGATCGGAACGCGTCGAGACAGGCCTTGTACTTAATCCACAGTACACCTTTGACACGCCGGAGCTGCTCAAAAAGTTGTTTGTCGGAACACGAATGTCGGACAATATTACCAAGATTTTCACTAGAGTCCACATGGTACTCAGCTTGGAGAACTTATTAATAGGAACAGAAAGAGAAGATGCCAGAAAAAAGTTTTTCGAGTTTGTCAATGGAGCGGATCCGGCGGTTTTTACCAATTTTCTTGGCGTCGTTTTCATTTCCAATGTTTATCGCGATTTTGAGAACAAGTTTGGCAGGGATTGTGGGGAGGTGAGTACAAGTACGCAGCCAAATTACTCCTAATCGATAAATCAGATGCTTATCGACGAATTCCCCGCCCCTTCACTCAACATTTTCCTGCGAAACTTTGACCGAAAAAACTATGACCTCGCCGTCGGCTACGCCGAGTCGATTCGGTCGGCACATATTGATATGTTGCGGAAAAACACGTGGCTTGACAAGGCAGTGTTGGTGGATCAAATGCTGAAGTTGGCGAGAATCGAAATTATCCCATCGCTGCCGGAACAACACGTTTTCGAGGAAGCGGTGGAGCAGGCATTTGAGGAGGTGAGAAATGATTAGTGGCATCGTGTTCTCCGTGAAAAACCACGTTGAATGAGTATAGTCATGATGGGGTTTGAAAACTTTTCGAATTTCTTCCGCGTTGGCTTCCGCGTGGGTTTCCGCGCGGAAAAAAAGGAAAAAATCAAAAATTTTCAAAAATAGCCAATATGGGTATCAATCGATTCCTGGAAGCGTGAGGAATTCGAAAATTGAGGTGTCATGGTTTCCGCAAGCCTTCCGCATCCCGTCCGCGTCCTTCTCCGCATCCGGTTCCGCGCGGAAGAAAAATGAAAATTTTCAAAGCCAGCCAATATGGGTATCAATCGATTCTCCTGCACTTGGTCAGTCTGAAAATCATAATTTCCACTTTTCCGCATCTCTTCCGCGTCCCGTTCCGCGCGGAAAAAAATCAAAATTTTCAAAACTAGCCAATATGGGTATCAATCGATTTCTGGAAGTATAGGAAGTTTGAAAATTAGGATTTTATGATTTTTGCGTGCCCTCCGCATGTCTTCCGCGTCCTTCCGCGTCCCTTCCGCGCGGAAGAAAAATCAAAATTTCCAAAACTAACCAATATGGGTATCAATCGATTCCTCGCGACCTTGGGAGCTCAAAAATCAATATATTTTAGATCCAAATCCAACCAGACGACAATCTATTCACCAAACTCCAAAAACTGAGATCACTTCCATTCAAGACCTTTTCAAAGTTCGTCTCCTATGAGTCAACCGTAAATCCGGCGTATTGGAACTTTGAAGGCAGTGCTGTGTACCATGTTAACTTTTGGGAACAGCAAGTGCGGCTGGGTAGGCATCAAAAGATCAAAAGATCAAAAGATTAAGCGATTGATTTCAGCGATAGCGCTTCCCTACCTAACACCGCCTCACTTTCACGAATCCTATCCGAAATACGCACAGCTGGCGAGTCTCGGAACGGCTCTTGGTCGTGGAATCGGTGCATCGTTGGGTTTTGAGGGAATGAAGATTGGTCAGAAATCGAGGGGGGTATGGACGGATTGGAGTGTTCTCGAGAAGAGGATGGAGTGTTTGGTGAAGGATTTTTCGGAAACGTTTGCACATTTGTATAACTTGCAACCTGTCCTTTTCAGAATGTTGTTGCAAGTTTGTTTTGATCTTTTGACCTCAAAATTTGATCCCTTGATCCTTTCAGAAAGACGGTAATTGGGACCAAATTATCGCTGACCGACTGGCCATTGAAGCCAGCTGGAAAGTATACAAAAACACGGACATGACTTTCGAGCAAGATATCGTGGACTTTGAAGACCATGACACTGACCAACTGTTCTTCCGAATCCACGCCCTGGTACACATTTCGTCGACGCACCATATGAATGTTTTTTCCAGGATTTCTGCTCCCCACCGGGTCCAAGTGACGAACAAGTCGACAATTGGAAGCGACCCTTTAACAGTTTCCGCGTCAACAATGCACTTAAATACTTCAAACCGTTTGCGGACGCCTTCAAATGCCCGCTGGGATCGAGGATGTACCCGAGGGACTGGTGTCCGATGACTTGATCTTGGATCAATAAATTTTTGAGTAAAATTTTTGGATTCCCCGTGAAAAACTGCGTCGAATGAGTATAATGATGACTAGGTTTGGTTTCAAAAAATTTTCTTCCGCGTACCCTTCCGCGTTGGCTTCCGCGCGGAAGAAAATTCAAAATTTTCGAAATTAAGCAATATGGGTATCAAACAACTCCCCAAACCATGAAAAATTCAAAAATCACAATCTCAGTTCTTTTCGCGTGCTTCCGCGTCCCATTCCGCGCGGAAGAAAATGAAAAATTTCAAAACTAGGCAATATGGGTATTGATCGATTTCCACTGTTCTAGTGAGTTCAAAAATCACGTTCCCCTGCCGGAACAATGAAAATTTCGCGTGACACTTCAAAAAAATGTCGGACAAAAAAAATTATTTCTCGAAGTTTCTCATGTAAGTTTTCCAATGAAATCAATATCAAAAATCAATCAATAACCGCTTCAGAATGTCAGAAATCAGCTCGAAAGTGGAAAATGACTCTAATTCGTCGCAAAAAGTCGAAGAGAAATCAAAAATCGAGCAGCTAAAGGCGAAATTCAATCCACTGATAGCGACTATCATTTTTCTAGTGATAGCGCTTATCACAGTGATTACAGTATTGATTGTTTTGCAATCCGGGCAAAAAACTGAGGAACATGGTGCAGTTGCGGAGAAATTGGTGTATGTTACGGTGACGGCGCGTCCTACGACAGGGAAAATCGATAATTGGAAAACAACTAGCAAAATCAATAATCAACGGAAAATCAATAATGCAACGAATGGTCAAGTTCAAGTGCAAAATAAGAATCAATCAATAATTTGCAATACTCCGGAATGTATCCATTTGGCGCATCAGTTGGTAAGTACCGATTGATCCATTTTGGGTTATTGATTATCGATTGATTTTTGAATATCAACCAATTTTTGTATTATTGATTAATTTTGGATCATCGGTTATCGATTGATTTTAGTTATTGGCAGACTGCTCATTATCGATTGATTTCCATTTATCGATTTTCCCTCCAGAACAACTGGCGCGACCCGAACGCCGATCCATGTATCGATTTCTACCAAGCGACTTGTGGCCGCTACATGCAATTCACCAGCTCAAAAGGCGGACGGAGCCATGAAAAAGGCGACATTATCGAGAGGTTGATCACAGGTATACGGTACCTCGGGGTACTGTAGTTATCGATTTTCAGAATTCCTTCGAATCAATGAAACGTCAACGTTGCGGTCGGAGAACAATATGCGACTGTTGTTCTGGAAGTGTCAGGTGTTGAAGGGGAAGAATGTGAGTTGGTTGGTGAATCGATCGATAATTGAATCTTGAAATTTTCAAATTCAAAATCTCCATAAAAAACCACGTTGAATGAGTATAATCATGCCTGGTTTTGGTCGCAATTTTTTTCCTTCCGCGCGGAAAAAATAGAAAATTTTAAAACTAGGCAATATGGGTATCAATCGAATTCTCAAAACTTGGAAAACTTGAAATTTAGAACTTTGAACTTTTCCGCGTCCGTTCCGCATCCCGTTCCGCGCGGAAGAAAATCGAAAATTTTAAAACTAGGCAATATGGGTATCAATCGATTCGCCGAGACCTAGCGAGTTTGAAAATCGCATTCCCCACCGATTTAGAACTATTCTAACCGCAAGAGTACCATATTTCCAGAACCTCAAAGCGGAAATGGATAAGGCTCTGAAGGAAGTTTTGCAAAATATCAAATCCATAGGATCTTGGCCACTTTTGGACCAAAATTGGGATGAATCTCAGTTTGATTTGCCAAAGTTCCTGCTGAATATGGCGAAATTGCAAATGAACGATTTTGGAGTGTTTATGGTGCATCGCGGGAGCCGATTTACCATTGAGCAGTCGGATCCGGGAACTTTTGAGGATCCGGACAATTCGAAACATGTATGTTGATCTTTTGATCTGAAGTTTGATCTTTTGATCTTTCAACGTTTCCAGATGGTATCTGCGATTCTCAAAGCCAACGGCCTCCCCGTCGACCCAAAAAAAGTCATCGAACATGTCGATAGCGCCGTGAACTTTTCCAAAGCAATGGCACAAGTGAGTTGATGCACCATGAAGCGAGTCGATGCACCATAATCAATTCCAGCTGAAAGATACGGAATATACCCCAGTCACATATGCCCAGCTGCTCGAAAGTGTCCCAAGTATCCATTTTGATATGGTACTCGACGTTTTGGTGGATCGGAATCGATTTCCGGATTTGAAAAAGGTTCAGGAGAAGATTTTTGTGAGGAATGAAGGATTTTTCTTCAAAAAAGGCGGGAATGTTAGTTTTCTTGATCTTTTGATCTCAATTTTTGATCTTTTGATCTTTCGACTCTTCCAGATCGAACACCTCCTCAATATCACCTCGAAAAAAGTCATCGCCGACTACCTCATCCTCAAATACATTTCCACTGTGTATTCGGACATTGAAGAGGACGAAATTGGCAAAAGAGACTGTACTAAGGTAAAATCAATAATCAATCAATAATCAATCAATAATTCAACAATTTCAGTACGTCATTGAGCAGTTCCCGCAAGCCAGCCTCAGTCTATTTGCCCGACTGTTTTTCGATCCTGGAAATTTGAAATTTGTTGCGAAAAATGTGGATCTATTGAAGACTTCGTTTATCCGAATGTTCCAGAATTCCACGTGGCTTAGCCAAAAAACAAGAAACGCGGCGATTTTGAAAATTGAAAAAATGAGAGTTTTTTTGGGACTGCCAACTGAAGATGGATGGGAACAGCGACTCGAGCAGATTCATGAAATGGTAATGCGATTTTTAAATTCTCCGTGGAAAATGACGTCGAATGAGTATAATGATGGATGGGTTTGAGATTTTGAAATTTTCGCTTCCGCGCGGAAGGCACGCGGAAGGCATGCGGAAGAAAATTGAATGTTGAAGAACCCAAGTGATATGGGTATCAATCGAATCCACGTAACACCGGAAGTTTGAAAATCATGGTTTTGAATCTTTCCGCGCCTTTTCCGCATACCTTCCGCGTGCCTACCGCGTGCCTTCCGCGCGGAAAAAAATTAAGTGTTATAGGTATCAATCAATTCCCCATAACATGAGGAGTTTGAAAATCATAATTTTGAAAGTTTCCGCGTTCCTTTCCACGCGTCTTCCGCGCGGAAGAAAAATCAATATTTTCAAAACTAGGCAATATGGGTATCAATCGAATCCCTATGACCTACCCATTTCAAAAATCCATCTTCCAGATATCCATCTCTCCAACCGAAACCCTCCTTGCCACGGATGCAAAACTGTTCCGGTTCCGGCTGCAAAACTACCTTGAATTCGTGCTCGCCGGTTCGCTATTCAATCCGGAAAACGAACACCTTAATGCCAATGCTGCTTACACGGCTTTTACAAATTCTTTGAGTGAGTTCAAACAATCAAAAGATCAAAAGATCAAAAAACCGCATTTTGCAGGAATGCTGTTACCGTACCAAGGCGCGCCGCATTTCGACGATTCCTATCCGAAATATGCGCAGTTGGCGACGACCGGAAAGACTTTGGGACATGAAATGGGACATGGATTCGATAGGAAAGGCATGGAATTTGATGAACATGGTGCGTTTATCGATTGGTGGGAGCCGGCGGATCGGACAGAGTATACGAAAAGAACTGATTGCCTGGTGAAGCAATATGACGAGTTTGATGATAGGGATTACGGTAGGAATGTGAGTTTGAGCGTTTGATCTTTTGATCTTTTCCTTAATCTTGCCCACTTTCCAGCTAAAAGGCTCTAGAACCGTCAAAGAGATGACTGCGGATCAAGTGGGTCTTGACGCGGCCTTCCTGACCCTCAAATCGCTCGATATGGATATGGAACCCGACATTGTTGGATTCGAGGGACACGACACTGACAAAATGTTCTTTAGGATTATGTCATTGGTAAAAAATTTAAAAAATTCAAAATTTCATTTTTTTTTTCCAAAATTTCTTCCAGAACTACTGCTCCCCGCCAAGTCGACTACCACTCAAAAAAGAGCTTCAAAAAGTCCATCCAACCCACCATTTTCGGGTCAATGGCGTGTTTCGAAACTTTCAACCGTTTGCGGACGCATTCAAATGTCCCGTGGGGTCGCCGATGAATCCGACGAAAAAGTGCTTGATCTTTTGATTTTTTCGATGAAAAATTTGAATTCTTCGGGAAAATTGACGTGGAATGAGTATAATCACGACTGGGTTTGGCTTCAAAAAATTTTCTTTTGCGTACCCTTCCGCGTGCCTTCCGCGCGGAAGAAAATCTCAAAATCTGGAACCTAGACAATATGGGTATCAAAATGCTCCTCAAAACACGGGGATAGTGATGGGAACAAATTTGTTTCAGTTTATCAGCTCCAGACCTGATCGCCGTGAAGATCACTCAATCTTGTCATTTTGCTGACAAGGGATCCGACGGGGTCACTGGTATTGTAGGCACAGTGGATCGATAAGTGTGGTGGCGTGCACCATGTTGCGCGCGTCACCATCTGCCGCACAGATCCCTCTTGTCTCCCCAACACAGATTAGATCACGTCTCCATTCCGGCCCGCAAATTTCACAAAATTTTTTGAAATTTTTTAAAATTTCTTGGTGAAATTTCATAAAATTAAAAAAAAAATTTTAGAATTTCTTGTGAAAATTTCTCGAAATTTTTTTGAGATTTTTTAGAATTTTTCGTGAAATTTCACGAAATTTTTTAGAATTTCTTAGTGAAATTTCACGAAATTTTTTAGAATTTCTTAGTGAAATTTCACGAAATTTTTTTTAGAATTTCGTACTGAAATTTTCAATTTTCTGCTTATCAAGTTGACAATTTTGAAAAATCAATGAAAACTGATGAAAATTCAAGATTTTCTGATAAATTTCCTTTTTTTTATTTCACTTTTTTTTGATATGGTTCCACATATTTTTCTGTCTACCTCAAAAACCGTTACTGATATCAAAAAACTGTCAACTAGAAACTTGTAGCTCTTAACATTCTGCGTATTTTTGGAGTTGACAGTTTTTCGATATCTCGTATGGTTTCGGACATACATACGCAGCAAAATTTACCTCTACTGAATATAACAAAAACCCCTATAATCTTAAGGTTTGCTGCGGCAGATTTTTTGAGAATTTAGGATCAATCAATACTGGACCTGTCCCCCCTCATTAAAGGTCATCGTGCGCACGCACACAGACCCATTCCCCCTCCCTCACCCCCTCATTCTTCTCTCCTATTACCCCAAATGCACACAGCCCGTGTTCTCCCAATTCCAATATTCTCTTTCCCGCCGGATGTCGCTGAAAAACTGCTGAAACACTTGGGAAATGCTGATCTGTGAGTTTTTAATTTTTTTGACATGCTGCGACATTTCGCAACCATATTTATAGCTTAAAAATCGTGAGAAATTGGAAGAAAATAGGAGCTAATTTAGAGGGGGAGGGATGGTGAAAATTGGAAAACAATGTGGTTGCGAAGTGTCAGAGTGAGAAAGAAAATTAGGAAAACTGGAGAATGTCTTGGTTGCGAAGTGTCGTAGCAACCAAAAACTAAAAAATTGTTAAGCTTAGGGGTTGCGAAGTGTCGTGTCAAAGTTTCAAAGCCCTGTTGTTCCAAATTCCAAAATTTTCAAAGTTCTCCCGGTTGCGAAACGTCGGGGTAAACAAAAATAGACTAGCTTTCATATTTTTGATAGCGAAATGGCGCAATTAAAAAAAAAATTGGTTGCGAAACGTCGCCCCCATCCCCTCAAACCTCAAATTTTGTCAAATTTCCAATTTCCCTCCAGATTCCACCTCTCCCAAGCATCCACACGTGCATTTCGCCTGGTACACAACACGATTCTGATCTACAAACCGCAACCAACATTGACCGTCAAAATCGGACCAACAAGCCGTGTGATTCTCGCGTGTGGACGAGAGGAAACTGTGGAATGGAGGTTTTATGGAAAACGGGATGCGGAACAGCACGGAATGAAGGAGGAGAAGCGGATTTTGGTGGAGGTGGGGGGAATTGAAGGGGGTGGAGGTGCTGGAGGATCCGGACCTTCTGGAAGATCGGGAGAATTTGGAAATTCTAGAAATTTGGGAGCTTCTGAAGGATCCGAACCTTCTAGACCTTCAAAAAGTTCTGGAGTTTCTGCAGAATCTGAAAGTTCTGGTGGTTCTGGACCTTCCGAACCTTCCGGATCGTCTTCTGGACCTTCTAGACCTTCCGAATCATCTTCTGGACCTTCTGAACCTTCCAGATCGTCTTCTAGGACTTCTGGATCTTCCGGATCGTCTTCTGGACCTTCTAAACCTCCCGGATCGTCTTCTGAACCTTCCGAACCTTCCGGAACCACTTCTAGACCTCCCCTACCTCCTAAAACCCTCTCTTTCACCCAAAAATCCCCAAATTGCTATGGTACCGCCCCCAATTCCATCCAAGACCTTCTCCTCTTCACCCAACACATCTCCCAACTCTTCAACGCCACCACAAACCTTCTAGAAATCGAACCTTCAAAAATCCACCATCTAGACAACATTTTATCAGTGGAAATGCTCCGAAATAGTCGTCAAGTCACCATCAAGCATGGTACAGTGACCCCAGAGGAATTGCATCGATGTCTGGAAGGATTCGAAGGGGATATGCTGAGAATTGAGAGTAATTTTCAAATTCGATCGACTCCCGCCTTGAAAATTGCCAGTAGACACGTGGTGGTGGATTGTTGCGCGGTGACGGAAGGCGATGTGAACCGGTTACTGTACCACTGGATCCATGGACACTTTCGGAACACTTTCAACTTTTTCCTAGTCCGACGATTTGATAATTCGAATAATTCGGATGTGTATGTTGATTCGGTGGAAAATTGGAATATGGACAGGATAGCGGAAGGATTTACGAGGTAGCTAACCGTTTTTTGGAAAAAAATTGTATTAAAATTGTAAAAAAAATTTTCCAGCTCCCAACGTCGCCGACCTTCAGCAATCAGGCGAAATTTCGAAAAGGAAAACGACGGAAAATCAATAAATATTCGGATTTTGAATGCTCAAGATGCGTCCAATTTGATCATTCAAGAGATCGCCTAGTTCCTTGTTGCTACGACGTTTCGCACCATGATAATTATTGCCATTGAATTTAATAAATGCTTATCTACCAAACGTTTTTCGATTTTCCCGCGACAATCAAATTTACCCAAAATATGCATACAAATCATAGTCAAAAATCATCAAGTATACAAATAATAAAATACATAAGAGCAAAGAGCTCATTTTACACAAATACACGAAAATTCCCCCCAATTATCACATCTTCGACTTCCAAAATTGGTCTTCTGGTTGTTGAGCAGGGGCTTCCGACGACGACGATGACGGCGGAGCGAAACTGGCGGAACTGGAAAAAAAAACGTTGAAAAAAAACGAAAATTCGGTGGAAAATCCGGGAAATTACGATATTTTGGGTCTCGAAGCGATAAAATTGGAATTACTGTCGATTTTTCACCATTTTAGGCGGCATACAGTCAAAAAACACATCATAAGCAGGAGCAATTTCCTTTTTGTCGCTGCGGGACCCAAAATATCGTAAAATTTGAAAAAATTATCGAGTTTTTAAAAAAAACCAGTCCGCTGGCTGAAAATTTGCAAAATTACAATATTTTGGGTCTTGCAGCGATAAAAATTGAAATTTCTGTAGATTTTTCACCATTTTAGGCGGCACGCAGTCAAAAAACACATCATAAGCAGGAGAAATTTCCTTTTTATCGCTGCGAGACCCAAAATATCGTAAAATTTGAAAAAATTGGCGAGTTTTGAAAAAAAACCAGTCCGCTTGTTCAAAATTCGCAAAATTACGATATTTCGGGTCTCGCAGCGAGAAAAAAGGAATTTCTGTCGATTTTTCACCATTTTAGGCGGCATACAGTCGAAGAATACATCATAAGCAGGCGAAATTTCCTTTTTATCGCTGCGAGACCCAGAATGTCGTAAAATTTGAAAAAATTATCGAGTTTTTAAAAAAAAAACCAGTCCGCTGGCTGAAAATTTGGAAAACTACGATATTTTGGGTGTCGCCGCGATAAAATTGAAATTTCTGTCGATTTTTCACCATTTTAGGCGGCACGCAGTCAAAAAACACATCATAAGCAGACGAAATTTCAATTTTTATCGCTGCGAGACTCAAAATATCAAAATTTTGCAAATTTTCAGCCAGCGGACTGGTTTTTTTTTCAAAAATCAATAACTTCTTGCAAAAATCTACCTCGCATCCGTCGAGGATTCGGATTGATTCAGTCGCCGGCGCTTCTTCATCGGTCTGTTCTGATCCCTTGAAGATGTGCTGGGAACCGCTGAAAAAAAGCATTTGTTTTTTAAAGTTGAAAAAAAAATTGATGAATTTTTTTAAAAGTAATATCCCATAAAATTAATAACAATTTCCGAATTTTTTTTTTCAAAACTGCCTTTTTTCAAAAAAAAACATTGGAATATGATCGAAAAAATTTCTCATTTTTCGGGCGATTCTCGTGCAGAATTAAAAAAAAATGTATTATTGTTTTTGAATAACCTCTTATTCTCCGGAAAATTCCCGAAATGTTTTTTAAAAATTGAAAAAAAAAAAAAAATTTCGAAAAATCAAAAATAAATTCGAAACATTTCAAAGAAAAAACTGCGAATAGTTATTCAATTTTTTAAAAATTAAAATTATAGCATTTCGAGGAATTAAAAAAAAATCTTAATTTTTGAAAATCACAAAAATTCGATATTTTAAAAAAAAATTTGGAATTTTTTAAAATTTTTTCCAAATTTTTCAGAACAATTTTTCGGACGGTTGTCGTGCATTTTTTCGGAAAAATCGATAACATTTTCGATAATTTTTTCCGTTATATACAAAAAAACCGATTGAAATGAAAAAAAAAATTGCAATAAATTTTTGAGAAATGAAAAATAAATCATTAAAATTTTTTTGAAAAGTAAAAAAAAATACAAGACATTTTTTAGAAATAATCCTGTAAAAAATTTAAGTTAAATTTGGAAAATTTCTTAAAAATTATAAAAAACTTCCGAAAAAAAATCCAAAAAGTCAATAATTCCTTTGAAATTTAAAAAAAAAAAAAAAATAATAATAATTTGTTGAGTTTACAAGTAATTTCACAATTTCACACTGGCAGCCGTAACATTCAAAAAAAAATTCAAAAAAATTCGATAAAATTTTCCCGAAAAAATCGGAAAATTTCTGAAAAAAACATAAAAAATTCAAAAATTGTCATATTTCAAATTTTTTTCAAAATTGAAAAATAATTTTTTTGAAAACGCTCTTATTTTAGAAATATTCCCAAGAAAAAAAAACCCAAAAAATGTCGATTGAAATTTTTAAAATTAAAAAAAAATTATCAAGTTTTAGGAATTAAAAAAATCGTCGGAATTTTTTAAAAATAAAAAAAATTGGAATTATTTTTTAGAAAAATTGACGTTAAAAATTGAGAAAAATTAAGAAAAGAATCTAAAAAATTCTTTTTTTCAAAAAAAATCGATAAATTGTTCGATTTTTTTAGAAAAAAATTAAATAAAAATTGGTTCAAAAAATTCAAAAAATCAAAAACATAACATTAAAAAAAATACAAAAATAAATGAAAAATTAATTTTAAAATATTGGAAAAAATTGAAAATCAAAAAAATCGTAATTTTTTTAGAAAAGTGTCTTATTTTTCCAAAAAAAATCCCGTTAAAAATTAAAAATAAATTTTGAAAAATTCTCAAAAATTATAAATATCAATTTCCAAAATTTTTTACCAAAATTCGATTAATTCTTTTCGTAAAAAATTCTCATTTCTCGGAAAATTGTTGTATTTTTTAATTTTGAAGGAAAATTCACATACTTTTTTAATTTAAAAAAAAAACCGAAAATTTCCGAAAAATCGATATTTTCTTCGAATTTTTTTTCGGGAAAAATCAAAAATTTCTCGAAAAATTGTAATATTTTTCGGTAATTTTTTTCCTATTCCAGTCGTAATTTAGAAAAAATTAAAAAATAAAAATTAAAAATTAAAAAAATTTTCCGAAAAATTCTGAAAAAATCGCAAAAAATTCCAAAAATTTGCTTTTTTTAAATTATAAAAATTCCAAAAATTTACACGGCGTGGGCTGACTAGTGACCGGTTGACCGGCCGGTTGAGCGGCCGCATCGTCAAATTCCCGCAGATACGCCTCGAAATCCGCGTCGGATGCTGCATCGTCTCCACCTCCAAACGGCGTCAAATCCATCATTTCTGTGGCCGGATCGACGAATTCCTGTCGTGTTTCGACCGGCATGTTCCTCGCCACATTCTGCTCGACGGAGACGGTGTTCCGAGCGCCGGCCGGCGGGATTTCATCGATTTTCGGCGGCTCCATCGCCATTTCGTCGTCTTCCATGCGCTCGGCGTCTGGGGAGTTTCGTGAGGCGTTCATTGCGCTGGAAAATCGATAAATTAGGTAGAAAACACAGGAAAACGCGAGAAAATCCACTGGAAATCGTGAAAATCACAAAAATAGCTCGAATACGAGAAAAACTAGTCGAAATAACGAAAAATTGCGGAAAATAAATGGGAAATTGAGAAAATCAGCTAAAAATTCAAGAAATTCAAGAAAAATCTCTAGAAAACCCGAAAGAAACCAAAAATTTCGCAAAAATCCCAAAATTCACGAAAAAAAGCTCGAAACTGCGTAAAAAACGGCAAATGACGATAAATTAACGGAAAAACGAGAAAATAACAGGAAAATTGCAGAAAATTCATGAAAATTGGAGAAAAACCGAGAAAAATGACGGAAAGCAGCGACAAAAAATGTGGAAAAAGCTTCGAATTCGAAACTCGCGCCTGGTCCAATGGAGCGCGGTTGCGAAGCGGACTAGCATTTTTTTATTTGGATTCTCGAACTCACAATAAGCGCGCTATTTATTTAGCGTTTCCAATTGACACGAAAAAATTGAATTTGAAAAAGTTAGTACTTTATAAGTTTAATTCAAGGAAAATGGCACAGGAAAAAGAGGAGGGTAAGAAGTAAAGACAGGGAAAATTGGGGAAAAGTCAAAAATCATCAAGTATACAAATATTACTGTTCTCTGACGATGCGACCCCAATGGCAGAGTTTCAGCTGGCCGGAAACTCTTCCATCTCCCGTTGGTCTCGCCACGAACAGTCTGCCCAAAAAAA
>LR578722.1:0-15907 GCA_900536345.3 Caenorhabditis sp. 39 LS-2015 | reverse complement strand
GGGGCGATTAAGGGGAAACAAGATAGGAAAGGGGGAATACAACTAAATAGGGGACCGTTGCGGCACACGGAGCTCGTGTGGAGTGTGCAGATCGCAACACTGGGGGGGCCGGGCCAAAAATGGAATAATAGGGGGATCCGAAGGGGTCAGTACATATGATGAAGAAGTGGGGTCCAACGAAGTGACGCAGCATACGTAGTCTACTTGACGATCCTTGGTGTGACGATGAAGGTACTGACGGGTCCTGGGAAGTTCCAATTCCTGTGGCGCTTGATTGCGTGGTGCATCTGCTGCAAGCAGAGATGAAGCCGAGGGGTCCGAGTGCGATGGAGAGCGGGGTGCATCTACATCCAGTAGAGATGAAGTAGACTCCGAAAGCGCTGGACGGCGTGATGCATCGGGCAGAGCTGGAGAAGGTGTCCTGGAGGCGTGAAGATGTCCATCCGTGGTAGGGGCAGGTTCTCCGTGCTCTGAAGCTGGGCCATGAGTGTTGCGAAGAGGGTGCTCTTGGTGAAGCTGATCCTCTGGTCCTCGAGAAGATGTGGAATGTTGTTCCAAGTTTCCCAAATTGTTTGGTGGTAAGTCACGTGGGGTAGACGGGTCGACAAGATCCGAAGTGGGCGCATCTGGCTGATCCGGAGATGGGTCTGAAAGTAGGTTACTCTCGCCCCACTGGGCTCTGATTTCCAGAGGGATCAGGTGGCAAACGGGTCGGATAACCGATTGTCCGTTGTACAAGATTTTGGCTCCACGGATTGCTCCGTCTGTGCTGGGTAGCACTTCAGTGATAACAGCTAGTGGCCATTTGTTCCGTGGAATGTGTTTCATCTGGACAAGGACCATTTCGCCGATACCTGGCTTGATGCTGGTACACTTCTTTTTACTGTAACGTGCTCTTCGCAATTTAAGTAGAAAGTTTCGTGACCACTCATACCATAGTGACAATGCGGAAGCTGCTAGGTTGACTTCACGAGTGAGATTGATTGCTGGGTCGGGATTCGCTAGGAATGCCTGCAAGTTTATCTTCATGCTCCTGAAAGTTGCCTTGGCGAGCTTCTGGGGTTCCAGTCGCTCTTCCTCATCGATCTGATCGTTGATACGGGGTGCTGTTTCGTCGCCACTTATCCGGGTTGTCAGGAAATATCTCACTGCTGCTGCTAAGAGGAACGGTGAATTCGTGACTCCGAATGGCAGTCGACGGGATCTGTATTCTTCGATGTTGTCCCGTGATGAGGGGTAGAGGGGGTCTGGGGCCGCGTGTGTGGGCTCGTTCAACGAGTAGTCTCCTCTCTTATGAGAGGAGGCGTCGAGCACGATGCGGATCTTCTGCCGGAGGTTTATTACCGGGGCGTGATCCTTATCCTCTTCCTTTGGTGTGCTGAGTCTGAAGTATTCCGCGTCCCTCGTGCTAGCCCGTTGTCGAATGAGTGACGAGGATGATTCATCGTCGTTAGAGTCGGGGCCTGGGAGGAGGGTATTGCTGACTAACAACGTATGCACCTGTGCCTGGAGGCTAGCTCCGTGCTGTGCTTGTGTCAGCGGAGTTGGTGCTGGATAGGCGATCACTCCAACCTCCGTAACTTCAATGGCTCTGCCACTAGGAAGAATTGATCGGACGGCGTGTTGATTCAGATACGAGATCAAATCAATGCCGAGAATCATTTGAACCTTCTGACCGTCTAGGGGGCAGGGGTCCAGTATTTGAGATGGTACTGGGGAAGTTCCTTCTGATAGGAAGATCCGGTCTTCCGGTGACAACTGAGGTTGTATGTACCTGATGTCTGGAAGGCTCGGGGTACTAGCGATCAGGGGGTGGAATTGTCGACCATCAGTGCAGGTGAGGTCCAGTCGGTATACATTGGCATTGTAGGACTGGTTCTTATTGAAACTGCGGATACTCAGTGTAGTCGAAGAGACTGGTCTGAGCCCGAGCTTGCGAGCTGCTGAATCGTCGATCAGCGAGATAGTCGCTCCAGAATCGACAAGTGCTAGGATATGAGATCCTGAAGGGGTCCTTAGCTTGATAAACGGCAAGGGGCAATCGCTCCTTTTGTCATTAGACAATAGATTTACTGTCAACGTGGTGGTTGAGAGCTTGGTAATAAACTTACTAGTTGCTTCTGAAGTATTAGTTGCAGGAGGGGTCCCCTGCAATTCGGTGACTGCAGGTGTGAGAGAAGACTCAAGATTATGTCTTGAGGATTGAGCTTTAGCGATAACTTCGGCCCATGTGGGGTTGGAGGGGTAAGAACGTAATGGATTAGGTCCATTGTTAGACACGGGTCTTGATGCCGAATGGGCAATCGAGAGTTGTGAAAGTAACAAGGGGGTCTTCTGAATATCAGAAGACGGGGATTCTGGTGGCCAAGCAGATTTAGACAACGAGGGTTTATGTGTATAAGCGGCCTCGTTGCCGGCCTGCACGGGCTCATTGAGAGTTAGCGGGGTATTGGGCACGAAAAAAAAGAGTACGAAGGCTCTCATTGGTGATGGGCGAATCGTTACAGTTCTTAATCGCAGCCAGTTGCTGCTCTCTGAGAGTGCAGCCTGCAGTGTGATGGCTAGCACCACAATGGGCGCATCCCCAAAATCCATACTTAGGGCAGTTGTCTCTGGAGTGGTTTGCTCCAGCACAGAGGATGCAGCGGTTTTCCGCGGCCAATCTCTGGCGAACGGTGGCGGACGGAAGGTTGCACGCATGGGTCGGGTGTCCATTTCCGCAGAAGGTACAGCGTTTCGAGGGATTCTGATTGAAGTCTGGAATACTTTTTCCGAGCCATGCAATCTTAGGTTTCCCTTCACCCGTTGCCCACTCGTTAGAGGTCGTGGGGCTGGGGAAAGACTGCTGTCCTCCGTAGTTTCCGTTGGACGGGTTGCTCTGATTCTGCGAATTAGAGTTCTGTCTTCCGGATCCATTTCCGTTACTGTTGAGACTTTGCGGATGCTGGTTAGAAGAATTCCCGTTCTTCTGGTTCCAGCTCTGATTTCCGCGCTGCTGTTGGTTGCGGTTGTTATTCTGGTTCTTGTTACGAGGGGTGTCTCGCTGGTTTGAACCGAATGACGCAACCTGGTTCTTGCCTTGAATTCCGAGCGATGAGAGGTTACTGACGTCCGTAACCAGGATGGCCTGGCGACCAGTTCCCAAGGATTCGATTTCGTTTGACAGGGATCCGATTTCGTTTGACAACGGGTTCTCGGGGTGACAATCTGTCAAGTTCAGTTTGTGTCTGATCTCTCGTCGAATTCCTTTGGCGAGATCTTCGAACGTCAGGTCCTCATCCTCCATGATCTTTACCAGTTCCTTCCTCATGTCCATAGGTAATTTTCTGAGTAAGATCCAGCAGGTCTCCTGGCTGTCTCTCGTCAGAACTTTCTTCTCTTCCAGCATGTCGAGCATGGATAGGTGAGCGGACAGATCCGTTGCCATCTGAGATGGATTGGATTGGTGGAAGGGTAACTGTACGAAAGTGTTCTTCAATGATTGTCGAGACGCGGTGGTGTTTCCGTACTGATTGTCCAGCAACTTCAGAGTGCTGACATAGGCGTACTCCTGGTCGGCAGCGCCTGACAAGCATTTCAGAGCGGGTCCGGTCAGTTTCTGTCGCAACACCTGCATCTTCATCACCATCATGAAGTACTTGTTGTTTCCAACAGTTTCTCTGAAGGTCTCGATGAACTGTGGGTACTGGAGCGGATCTCCTGAGAAAGTTGGGAGAATCGTCAGAGCATCTTTGACATTGCGTACAGAGTTCTGAGCCATCCCATACGAGTGGTCAGAGTCGGTTCTGTAGTCGTCAGTGCGTCTTGAACGACTGCCGCTGGTGGAGCGGTTTCTCCTGTTATTCTTGTTCTTGTCCTCCTTTCCGTGATGGATTGGGGACTGATCCTCTCTACCACGGCTCGTTTCGAGGTTATCAGGGCTGCACTGGCGTAAAGTGGCCGGTGTTCTCTGACCTTGGGTTGGAACTTCCATTCTCGTGGTGGTCGGATGGTTTCCCATCATCTTCACCGTCGACTGAAGGTTCAACAACTCCTTCGCTAGTTGGTTGAAATCTTCCAACGTAACGAGTTGAGGGAGGTGAGTGTTGTGGTGGACATGTGGTTGGACGTATGTCTGTTCCACTTGTCTCACAAACTGAGTTTGGGGTCCTGCCGGTTGCATGGTGGTGCGAACGTAAATCGGCGAGTCCAAGTAATTCAGCGGTTGGTGAGTCGAGATCAGGGGTCGGCCAATGTTACCATGGGTTCCGAAGACCTGACTCGGTTGAGCATTGAAATGTGGAGATTGGCTCTGCGTGTTCTGGAGAATCACGGTGTCCTGACGGTTTATAAAGGTCGGGTTTGGAGTACGGGGGAGTGGATTCGGAGAAATTCCGCGTCGTCCCACGCTGTTCGGTTGGGTCTGTTGCTCCGGCTGTTCCGACTCCGCGTCAGTAACGTGGCCTTCGCTATCCGAATCCGATTCGTACTCCGCGTCCAGGATCACGTCCAATGCTTCCATTTGAGGGAGGGGTTCTTCATCCTGCGGATTTTCACCCGGTGGATAAATGTCTCCATATTCACGAAGGATGGCATCCGCTCTGCGAAGAGTGGCGGCGATTCTTTCGCTAATTTGCTGTCTTCCCTGGAAATGAATACGCAGGTCTTCCAGGCAGGTGTCGCGAATCTCGTCGGGGATGCGGTGGTTCCGAGCATTCTCGATGAGCTTCGCCTCCTGTTGCGGGAGGGAGGTGGCAATTTTTTCCTGGGTGTACAGCATGGCAGAGTACAGTTTGTCCAGAGCCTTCATGTCCTCTTGCGAGGGGTCATGGGGCATTCTGTCGCACTTCTCCGCTAGTTGCAGCTCCAAGTCGTCGGCAGCGTTGAAGGCTCTCGAAATCACTCCCTTGGTGTATTTCAGAAGTTTGTTACGATGCTCCTTCACGATCCGGTCCGAGATGGGTTGGAGGGGTGGCTGGGCAGCATTGCTGGCAGTCGGGGCGTTGGTCTGGAGGTTCAGTTCCATGTTGCTTGACAAATGCGTCGTTAGCGACCAAGTGGAGAACGATTCTGCAAGGACAACTTTATTATAGTGTCTCTTGCAGGGCAAGATAATTGTACGATAAGAAATAAAGTAAATTATACAATTGCCAATTTCCCAAAAAAAAAGAAAAAAGGAAAAAAAAAGGAAAAATGTAGAAATCCTGATGTTCATCTTCACCAATTTGAATTGAATGGACAGCGAGAGCTAGAATCTGGGAAATGAATTCCAGATCAGTAAGTTCCTGCCTCGGCGTTTGTTTCCGAATGGTTCCAGGCTCTTCGCGGCCGTCGAAGGTCCAAGAGTATCCGGATGCCGCGTAGGTCCGTATCGTTTCCAATCGATGAGACGACGATTCGCACAGAGTCTGAGGCATCGTAACCCGCGCTAGGTCACAATAATCTCCGAAGCTGTGCACGTTTCTTTCGAGATGTAGCACGTCTTCCGACATCGGATCTCAGGTAGAATTCTCAAGATGTCGGGTTCCCGTCCGGTCTATCTTCTGCAGAAGATATCCCTCAGGGTTTCCGTCGGTCCTCTCGTTGTAAGGAGTGGTGACATGACAGAAAGGGGTCCGTTCCTCTAGACATACTGGAATGTATGGGAGGAAAAGGGATGTTCAGTAGGGCTTCTGCGGGCACTTCATTGAACATGTGTCATACGTTGATGGTAGTGATCTGGAGGGTTGCTGCGGTGCCTCGTTAGATACACTTATCATACGTTGACATGAGTGGTCCGGAGGTGTTTCCATGGGTACCTCGTGTGGGAGCACATTTCTTGCCTTATTGGCAGATTCCTTGAGGGCTTCTGGGGGCACCTCGTAGCGAATGGGTAGCTTACCGTGATCCGGAGGGCTTCTGTGGGCACCTCATTGAATACTTACAGCTTACTTTGATCCGGAGGGCTTCTGGGGGCACCTCGTTGGTGATAAACTTACTCGATCCTGAGGGCTTCTGGGGGCACCTCGTTGAAGCGTGAAGCTTACTTGATCCGGAGGGCTTCTGGGGGCACCTCGTTGGTGATAAACTTACTCGATCCTGAGGGCTTCTGGGGGCACCTCGTTGAAGCGTGAAGCTTACTTGAATGTCTTGAGGGAACAACGCTAAACAGTGTATACTTTACAGTATTTATTCAGGCTGTCGAACACTTCAGGGTGTGTAGCTCACGATGGAGCATACATTCTGAGACATGGGGAAATACGAGTTGGATAAAACGCTGCTGAGCAGCAATAGTCAGAAGAACAAGGGGTACGAATAGAATGGACCATAAAAAACGAGGGGTCAGAAAGGGACAGTTAGAACAAGGGTTCTCGTGTCTATTCCTCCTCCGCTGGCTGCGGTTCCGATTCCAGATGAGGATATCTTTCGGGGTCTTCTGCTTCGGCTCCTGGACGTTGGTTGGCTAGGAAACGATCATAGAGAGCGATGAGGTAGCTGATGTTTTCTACCGGCTCATAGATCCAGCAGGTCAAACCCATGAAGTTCTGATCCGAGAATATGTGCAAGAAGGGGTCCTGGTCCCAGTAGGGATGACTTCCAAAGCCTTCGTCCATGATATATCTCATACCGTAGATCGGGTAGGCCATTTCCAGAGCACTTGTCCTTTCGCTATGTGCCAACTCATTCCGGGAGAACTCGTCCATCGGGGGCCAGTCCTGCCGCAGTCGGTAGTGATACTCGATGGCGGTTTCCGTGGCGACCACTCCGACTCGTCTTACGACATCACTTCCTGTGAATTGGAGCACCTCTGATGGGGGTCCTTTTCTCCAGAGCGGTTCCGACGAGCTGATATAGAACACGCCGGCGTTCCAATCCGCTGTCAGTGGTGATGACGCACGTGAATCTCCTGGTTCACTGCTCTCCAAGTGGTATCCCGGCTCGTACTCAGGTAGGTGTACTTCTGGGCCAAGTTGATCACGTTTACGGCGGATGTACTGGTCCAAGAGGTCCTGGTCCGCCTAAGGATTGTTCCCATTAGGCAGAGTACTATTGAGATAACTCACGTTCGGATTGTCAGTTGGCGGTCTTGTAATCATCGGTCCTTTTGGGAAGCCGAGTTGATTATCAATCTGCGGTGTGGGAGTCGGACCTCGTGGGACTTCCTGTGCTACGGGGACCTTCTCGTGTTGGTTATCCAGGGGTCTGGCTGGGTTCAGTTGGTGATCCGAGGGGTCCTGCAGGGGTGCTGGCTCCGCTGGTCTACCAAGTTCCGGCTGGTTCCTCTGGTAATCCATAATGGTTAACTTACTGTTAGATTATAACTTACAATTGCTGGTCTTCCTCTATTCTGAACTCCTGGTGCGAGGGGTCGACCGTCTGGTGCTATGGCGACTGGAACGAACACTGGAGCGCCATTTTCCACGAGCGGATCGTAGGGGCGCCATTCCGTGGGTCTCCATCGCACATACAGCTCTCCTGAGTGTGTCAGGTTGGGGTAGGTCTGGAACCTGGGCGCTCTCCTCCTTCGCTCGAAGACGTCGATTCGACCGCTGTTGCGGATCACTCTTTCCATGTCTTGGAAGGTGGTGATGTCCAGGATGCGAAATCGAGGGGTCCGGAAAGCAGCATCATTGGATGGTGATGCCAATCCGGGGTATCCATATGTCTTGTAATCATCGTCCGGAAGGGTCGGGAAGCGATGTTGATCATCAATGAATGCGGTCTCGTGTTCTCCACGTTGCGGGGTCAAACTTACTCTCTCTTCCGGTTGATCCTGAAGGAAGCGGTAACCTAGGTATCCTCCTTCCTCGGCCATGTCTCGGATGTTGAGGTAGAATTCCTCTCGCAACTGCTTGAAGGTGAGGAGCATCCCTTGGGGGTCCTCTCCGCACATCCTCATCCATTCCCTGTGGTTAGGACTGTTGCACTCCGCACAGTTCCTTGTCTCTCCTGGTCTTGGCTGATTGGGTCTGCTCCGGCGGCATTGCTCCGAGGGGGTGTGACTCCGAGTGTGCTCCCCGCAGATCATACAATACCACGTATAGTGGACTGCGAGGAACTGCCACAATTCACGAGTGGTGAGGTGGCGGTAGATCGGGCACACTCTCCATGAGTGTTGATTGAGGGGGTATCCAAACAGGTTTCCACTGCAGATCTTGCATCGGATTCCTGGGTTCTCCTCTTGGTGTCCTCGTACCGACGCAATGAACCACTTTCTGAGGGGTGGCTTGTCCAGAGACTCGAGCCGGGTGCAAATTTCCTCCCAATGTTTCAGGGGTGGGGGCAGTACACCGAGTCTGAGTAGTGGGAGAAGCTGTCCTCGGAGCTGGGGGTTCGTAGTGAATCCTAATTCTTGAGCTTCGGGAAAATTCTCGAAAAGCGCATTCCGGAAGTCCGTGTCCTCGCGGGGATCCTGACCATGGTAGAGATGTTCCGTTGTGATACAGAATTCGATGGGACTGGGGGTGCGGATGGCTTCCACGTTGTTCATTCCGAATCGCTGCGGTCCTCCGAAAACCAACGGTGAATGGAGGGGTTGAAGGATCGGTGCTCTATGAGCTCGAAGCATGGCTCCTTGAAATAAAAGGTTTCTATTTCCGTTTTGCCAGAGGCTCCCCTGATACTTACCTGATGATGGTAGTGTTTTACCTTGGTAGTATCGATGGGCGATCGATCGATAAGTGAATTCCTTTGAGTCCGAGCTGCCTTTCGGTCTAGCGGGGTCGCGGGGTCACGGTGTTACTTGTTAGTGAGGTTGGTCACGTAAACAGATGAGCTGCAACTTATTTGGGAGTAAAGTGTCAGGTTATCATATCAAGGTAATCATCAGAATCAAGTACTGATTAATTCTCGACAACACAATACCAGTTAGGCAGCATAGATATGCTTCATTTGGCTAACAATTGGAGAATCCTCCTAACAAAGTAACAATGGCATGAGAATACAGAGGCCAACAAATAACCACTTGGTTGATGAGCTTGCGGGGTGCGATGGCTCAACTCAAGGGGTCAACAAATGAGCTTGCAAGTGCAGTGGCTCGGGTAATAAACTTAACTAGGTTACATAAAGCTAGGGGTCGGTTAGGGCTCCTAGTACTGTTATGTAAGTGGGGTGAGAAGAAAGAAGAAGAGGACAAAATGACAGAATAAAAATTATTAGAATTTGTTATTCGGCTATTTGCCACGTCTGTCCTGTCCTTGGCGCTTCTTGTCGTCCTTGGGGAGGTACGTGTCACGCATGGGTACAGAGTTGTGCGGCTTCTTCGGCGGGTGGGGATGGCTGTCGCTTCCTCCCTGATTTCCTCTCTTCTTGTTCTTCGGATGAGTCGATGGTGCAAAGGTGGATGGTCTCGAGGCAGCAGAAGTTGATGGTTTGGAGGGGTCCTTCGTGGTCGCTGTCGCCTCTCCTGCGTGTTTGAAGGGGCAGAAGAGGTCGAGATGTTTAGTCTCTCTCTCCCCCCGCTTCTCCTTGACGCAGTACTTGCATGGGGACATCTCGTCGCGTTTGCAGAACGCATGGTCACCGGGACCCAGACATTCTGAGCAGATCCGGCGTTCCATAGCTGCATTCTTCCTATCGGCGTGTGTCTTGTAGATGCCACACTCGTTGGAATTGTGCGTTCCGGTGTCACAGAAGATACAGTGTCTCACTTGGGTCGGCTTGTTCTTCGTCCCAGTGGCCTCGGAGAGCGCTTCCAACTTCATGTAGTTGTTGCATCCAATGCTGTAGACCCAGGACAGGGTGTTGAAAGACCCTTGTTGGGATTCTTGCAAGACTCCAATCGCTTTTCCGTTACTCTCGAGTTGGGCACTCAGACCTTGATGCTTATAGTCAATGTGCTTCTCGATGTCACGGTAGAGCGTCGATTCCTCTTTCTTTGCGTCGGATAGCAAATTGCCGATCATCCTGCTGATCTTGGTGCAGAGTAAGTTGCCGAGGCTTTCTTGGGCGTCAGCTACTCGCTTGCAATCTTTCTTCACCTCCTCCAGATCTTCCGACAATTGTTGAATCTTTCCAGCAACTTCAGCGGCGCGTTTGCAATCCTTTTGCATGGCCTCGATCGTTTTGTTCATCCTGCGAACATCCTCACGAGCTGCTTCGTATGCCTTCATCTGTTCCGCATATGTCTTCTGATCACTGGAGATCTTCGGCACAAGGACATCCGTTTGGCTGCCACATTCTAAATTGAATATGGTCCTCTGGATGGTTACAGAAGCTGGCTTACCTGCGGTCACCAATGGGGTGGGATTTTTTGTCCTCTCCTTCGGTGGATCCGAGATCTTTCCCGAGCGGGTGTTCTTGCTATCGAACGTCTTCGGGGGGTCCGTGAGTTCTCCCGAATGGGTGTTCTTGCTACTGAACATCTTCGGGGGGTCCTCTTTGTTATCTTTCGCGATTTGCCCGAGGGTTTCTACGAAAGCTTTGGCGTCGGCTGGATCGATGTTTTCGGACTGCTCCTCATCACTCTCTTCATCTTTCGACACGTCCTTGGGCACCTGCTTACCTTTCTTCTTCCTCTCATTCTTGGAAGACGAAGGTCCGCTGTCTTGAACAGCGTCTTCATCCTCCTCCTTTTCTTTCTTCTTCGGTGCCTCCAAGGACTGGCGACGAAGACGTTCGGAGATCTCCTTTCTCTCCTTCTCGGGGCGAACAGGGGTCTCCAGACTGATGTCCATGTGGTCATCTGATGGGGTCGGTGAGTGAGTGGGTGGCTCGTAGACGAGTAGATCCAAATCATCATCAAGTTCACCGTCCAGCAGTGTCTTTTCCATCCTAGCGACTGTTTGAGGGGTCATATCGACCTGGTGTTCCATCGAGTCGCTTGTAGGCGACGGGATTGGGTCCAGCTCGGACTTCCTCGACTTCTTGTTCTTCGGAGGCATGATAATCTCAGAACCCTGAAGTCTTAAGATTATTCAATGAACAATCAGAAGCAGATGAATATCGAGGTAATCATATCGATGGAACGAATATGTAAATGATATCAATACAACGGATAGGTTAACGTGTTGAATAGTCTTTTATTCAATTTTTAACAATGTCAGTTGTGATACAGAGGGGTCCTAGGGGTTCCGCTAGGCTTCGTCCTTGTTGTCATCGTCCTGGGGAACTTCGTCTTTGGGGATCTCGTCTTTGGGGATCTCGAAAGTGAGGATCTTCTCCATGGCAACGACCAATTGACGCTCGACTTCGGCCTTGACGATCGCATCGAGGTGTTCCTTGATTCCCTCTTGGAGTGTCTGAAGGAGTTCCTCCAATGATCCCTTGAGTTCGTCCACGACGTCCGTCTTCATGCTGCGAATTCCGGTCTTGATTTCGTCCATCGCTTTCGCCATGCGAGTGGCTCGGGATCCATAACGGATGATCATGGTGACAAGGCGTACGTACTCCTCTCTGGCCACTTGAGGGATCTCTGGGTTAACGGGCATTGTTGATCGATATTCTACAAGTTAATGAATAATTATGTAATTATCAAGAACGAATAAGTAATCAATCGATTCAACGATCAGGAATTAGAAAACACGACAGTGGGTTAACGATTTGAATAATGATTTATCCAGTATTAACATTAGTCGGTTAACTGTATCTGATCAAGGGGTGAGCTAAGCCTTGTCCACGTCGATCTCTCCGGAGTCGATGTTTCCAGGGGTCTTAGTCTCTTCCTTTACCAGTTCGTTAAGGGTCTGCATGACCTTGTTCTCGAAGTTGTTAAGGCGGATGGTCACCTCTTGGGTGGCCGCCTTTCCCAGATCCTCCATGTGTTTGTCCAGCTTGATCAGCATTTTGAGGATGGTGTCGGCACGCGTCGCGAAACGGATCATCAATGAGGCAACGCGGAGTATATCGTCATAGTCCTCGTGTTGTGAAGGTTTGTTCGACATTGTCAGTGGATTAACTATAAGTAATTGATTAATTCGAGAATCATCAAGAACGAATAAGTAAAATCGATCGACTCGACGATCACCGGATGGGACAGAACAACGGGGTTAACGTATTGAATATAGGTTTATTCAAGTTTAACAGTAGTTGGATAACTGCAGTTGTTCAAGGGGTTCAGCTAAGCCTTGTCCACTTTGAGCTCCTCGGAGTCAATGTTTCCAGGGGTCTCATGCAGTCCCTTCAACTCGTCGAAGGTGTCCAGGACCTTCTTCTGGAAGTCCTTGAGGCGAGTGGTCACTTCTTGGTTGGTCGCCTTTCCCAGGTCGTCCAGATGCTTGTCCAACTTGTTGAGCAATGAGAAGATACCATTGGCGCTCAGAGCGAAGTTGGCCATCAGGGTAGCGAGGCGCAGGAAATCGTCGTGTTCCTTCTGATCCTTTGCTTCGGTGGACATCGTCGTTGATTAACTATAAGTAATTGATTAATTCAAGAATCATCAAGAACAAGTAAGTAAAATCGATCGAATCGACGATCACCAAATGAGATATGACAACATAGTTAACGTATTGAATATGGATTTATTCAAGTTTTAACATTAGTTGGTTAACAGGAAATGACGCTGGGGTACGCTTCAGTCCAGGTCCGATTCATTGCTCTCGGGGTCTGGGTGCTGATGCGCTTCCATGTCCTTGATGATTGCCACTTTGACAGATTCCCTGAGGTCCGCAGCTCGAATCCTGGTTCCGATGGCGAACTTGTCGATCTTGTGGGTGAGCACCTTGAGCAGCTTGCCGTGATCCGTCGGAACAGGGGTCGGGGCTCTACTCTGCTCCATGTGTTCGTGGATCTCATCCACCTTCAGTCCGATGGTGCGCAGGCGGACGAACATCTTCTCCATAATGTCCAGTGTCTTCTCGAGGTGTCTGTTCTGTTCCGCGACCATTCTGGTCAGACGAAACAGTTCCTCCTTAGTGCAGCGATCCGGATCAGGGGTCATCTCGTTCGAATTACTATAAGCTGATGATTAATTTGTAAATTATCAAGAGTCAAGTAAATCAGTCGAATTGACGATTGTGATCAAAGGGAAGGGACATAAAAGGTTAACTTTCGATTAACAATTTATTGAATGAAATGCGAGTATGTGTTAATAAGGGTTATTATCACGTTTATTCGCCAATCATCTCATCCTCTGGGTCGGTGTCGATGACCATTTCTCCCTCCTCGGAATCGCTGAAGGGGTCGTTATCCAAATCCGATCTCTCCATTCTGTTCGGGGTGACATTTGGGGAATCACTTGGGGTGACATTCGGTGAATCACATGGACTCTGCGGCGAATTGTACGATGGCGGACTCTCCGGTGGTGTAGACGATGCTGGGCTCGGCGGGGATGAGGACGGCGATGGGCTCGGCGGACGATAACTCCACGGGGGACTCTCGTTGCGCGGGCGTCTCAGCGACGGTGGCCAAGGGGTGCGGAGCGATGGACTTCCAGAGCGGGGTCTATCTCCTCCATGAATCCTTGCGAAATCCACGTCCATCTCCTCTCCCATTTCCAGACGCAATTTGTTGTCGAGACGTCGATGATCGGACTCCAAGAAGGCGAGTCTCTTCTCGAGCTGCTCGATCTTCTTGTTGAGCTGGTCCTCCTTGTCGGTGCGTTCCACTTTGAAAGTGCAGTCCAGTCTCAGTCCAAGGAGATCTGGGTTGGCAGCCGACGAGGGGTCTTGTTGGCGTTCCTCGCGATGCGAAAGCGTAGCACTCGCAGAATTCTTCGTGGAGCTCAGAATCACTGGTGGAAGGCTCACGGCATGACGCGGTGGTGCTTGCATCGTCATCGGGGTCGGATCCGGCTTGTCCTCCGTCGGCGGGTCGGCTGGCTGGTCCTTGGTGGGGTCCGGCTCCGGTCCATCCTGACGAGGGGTGTCCGATCCTAAAGTTGCATTGTTGTCGGTATTAGGGTTCAGTGGTAGTTTATTTGAATAGAATTTGGTGGTTCTAGGTTCAAGGCTACACTAAGTTTCCATCCCAATCTTACGGGCCACGTGCTCCCCCGGGGGGGCGAGCCGCGGCTGATGGTAAGGTGCCACGTGCTCCCCCCGGGGGGGCGAACACGGGCAGAGCTAGGGGTCATCACTTACTCTGATTCTCCGAATCTTGAGTCAAATCGATGACTGCTAGGGGTGGCCTGGCAGCTCTTTTCACCATTTCGCGAAGACTGTCCCTGCAGCGGTCCACGTTGTGGGTGCGGCTGCACAGATGACAGATCTTTGAATTCTCGTCCATGAGTTCGTGTTGATACGGGTCCCACTGAAACGAGTTCAAATTTCTCTTGAATGTCTTGGTAGCGATAAAGATTAATGATACGACGGAACGTAAGATTCATCAGTAAACGCGTAAGAGCATTGAGGCGGCTGAGGGCGTAAGCGAACAGGGCGAATTGGCGGCAAAGGTAGGAACAATTACTAACAATTCACCGACGGGTTGAAGGAATTCTTTGAATTCTGTCTCCGAAGGGGTTCGCTGAGCTCCTAACCTACGTTCCACAGCTCCTCTGCACTCTCAGGCTCCGGCCAGGGTGCGGGGGGTCACTGTCGCAGGCCTGTCCGTGTCCTCAGGTCGCTAGTCTGCCTGCCGAGCTCCTGCTTGGTGGCGTGACTGCTCTGAAGGGGTCCTTCCTCCTCGAATCTGGATTGCTTGGCTCCAGGTCGCTGTCTCCAGGTGCAGAGGATCGCTGGGTAGCAGATGTATGCATGACTGACGACTGACGGCTGCTGGGCGGCATCCTCTTCTCTGACGGGTCCATCGCTGTCTCCAACGGCTGGCAAATGCCGGAGCTGGGGTGCAGTCGGCTGGTCCGTCTCCTCATGGGGTTGGCCAGTGTGTAGTGGGGTCAGCAGGCTGAAACGAAAGCGAAAACATACCGAAATCCGAAGAAACCGTGCTCCGCCAGCGGATCCCAACGGCTCCCGACTACTGCGGGGTCGCTGTTGGTCGCTGGTCGGCGGTCCGTACTGCTGGTGGTCCACTAATGCCAGTATCCATCATTCCAGTCGAAATCCCGACGAAAATCTGCGAAAACGCCGCAAAATCCTCGAAAAGTCCGGATTTTTAGGCCAGAAAAATCCTCGGATTGAAGGGGGTGTGGCTTCTCTGAAAATAACGCAAGGCGCCGCACGCAATTACGCGGGGTCGGCACGGCGAGCGATAGAGAGACGCAGAGAAACGAGAGGAAATTTCCGTCGAGCGGCAACTTCGAAAACGGTCCGAAAGTTACTAAAATCGACGGAATAACGGCGGAATGGAAAGAAAATGAGGAAATATTAATTTAGAGAAGTGAAAAAAGGGAGAAAAGGAAGGAAGAAATAGAGAAAATTGAAAAATTAGGTGAAAATTTTAGGATTTGGAAATTTTAGGATTTTGACCCTTCTTCCGGTCCGATTTGTCCGGCGTCAGCCTGGTTCGTCCCGCTAGGGATTTCCCGGTCGATGCACCATGTGGCACGCGGAGGGAACGGTCAGGGGGGCTGGCTAGGCCCTCCCTCAGCGGTACCTGCCAGACAAATCACAGAACACGGTCTAGGGGTCTACAAGAGGTTTATTACCGGGGGAATATCCCCAAAAGGATAAAGCTACAATACAAGGGGTAAAAGATATACAAAACGGGGAAAAGATACAACAAACGGCAACAAGTTGGGGCCATTTAGGCCAACATTACAACAACAACAAGTGTGCGGGGCACACACGAAATAGGCCGCCTTAAAGGCGCATGGGGTCGGGTCTCACCACGACAAGGGCGCCGCGGCGGGAGATTTGAATGTGGGAGACGGGAAATGATGCAATAGGGGGAAAATAGGGGAAAACGGGCCAAATAAGGGGCGATTAAGGGGAAACAAGATAGGAAAGGGGGAATACAACTAAATAGGGGACCGTTGCGGCACACGGAGCTCGTGTGGAGTGTGCAGATCGCAACAACTGTTTTCATGACGTCGTACAGATATTTGATGTATTGATACTGTTTTCATGACGTCGTACAGATATTTGATATATTGATACTGTTTTCATGACGTCGT
>LR578700.1:0-13513 GCA_900536345.3 Caenorhabditis sp. 39 LS-2015 | reverse complement strand
CTGGCAACGGGGATCTCTGCCGCAAACCGTCACGTTCTTTCCGTCCCAGAATTGATCGACATCGAGCTCGTCGGAAGGGGCGGCGCACGGGGGGCGGGGCTTGGTGTGCCAAGAGTCCAAATCGAGAAGTTCCAGCTCTTTTATGACCTCTTCGTCGTCCATCGGGACGCCGAGGAATGGATCATTGCCGAAACTGGTTCTGGAAATTTGCAAACATCAAAAATTGGAATTCTTGCCAAAAAAGCCAAATTTTGAAGCGTTTCGGGTATTGCTTAATTGCAAAAACGATTTGAATCGGAATCAATATTTTCTTCACAAAATTTTTCAAGTCTTACGTTCTGGGTCTCAACGAATCCGAAAAGTTGTGCGCAAAGTTCACAAGTTGGTCATTTATCGGAGCGGTAACCTGCAAAAGTTTCAAATTTTCTTTTTGTTTTTAGATATAATCAAAAGAAATAGATTATATTTACCTTCAACGGCTGCTGATAGATATTCTCCCTTCGAAACGGACAATTCGACACCGCCTGGGCACCAAAAGTGGTGAGACGTCCCACACGGGAGAACATGGAAAAAAGGTGGTGGTGGTGAGTTCTGGAATTGAAATGAATTCGAGTGATAAGCAAAGTGATAAAGATAAGCTGCTATAAGAGAAAATCCGAAAATCTAGGAAAAAAATCCCATCGAGAAGCTTCTGAATATGCAAATTTTTGCATCATGCTTAAGCAGCTTCATCGTTTTGGCGCGAAATTTGAATTCTTTTAAATTTTTTCAAAAAATTCCCTAAAAAAACAGTAAAATGGACAGAATCCAAGGTTCAAGGGCCTCAGTCGTCTCACTCCGATTGTTTTATGATAAGAAATGAGAGAGAAAAGTGCGGCGGAACGAGTCGTCGCTCCGAGTGGCTCGAGAGACCGAGAAAAATTAGGAGACGGCTGAGAAAGAAAGATAGGAGGCGGGGCCGCGGCACCCATGGGCGGTCAGAAAGCGAGGGGCGACTGGGGGGAAGGGGAAGGGGGAAAGAATCAAATCGTTCATTCATAAACATTTAAAATTGGAAAAAAAATTATGACTGACCCGCGGAAAATCAGAGAACTGTTGGGTGTGTTGTTGGTTAATAAAAATTTAAATATTCAAGAAAATAAATAAATAAAAAATAAAAATTTAAATAATTAATTCTACAAGCGATCATGAATCTGATTGCGATCCAGGAACTTGGAGACCGTCTCGATCAGCTCATACTCGTCGTGTTTCGGATCGCCGGCCAGGAATCCGCATCGGATCGCCAGGCGGTTCTTGGCATTGGCGGCGACGCGCATCAGAAGGCGATTGACGCTGTCGGAGAGCGATGGGAATTCCTGGAAGTTGAGGTGGGTGGGTCTCGCAACGATTTCCGCTTGATCTACTCACTCTAGCCAACAACATTAACGCTGGGGCGACATGTTTCCAGAGTCGATTCGACGACGGCAGCTCTCCGAATTTGTGTAGTGAATGGACGACATCGCAGACGGCACGGGCGGCTTCCAGCGATTCACGGACGCGGTACTGTAGAGGATTACTGTAGATCACTTAAATTTTCCAAAAATCTCACTTTTCTACAAATTTCCGAAGCGAAAACGATGGCGAAGAAGCGTCGCTGCTGATCGGCCAACGAGAGCATCTCCAGAATTTGGGCGGTTCCGGCGAACAGCGCCGGGACGCCTTCGACGAGATCGCGGACTTGGTGGAGGGGAAATTTCTGAAAATTAGGAGCAATTAAATAGGTGATAAAAAATGATCAGAGTTTAGATTACCTGATAAAGCACAATTCTTATCAGTCCTTCGTAATCCAAAAACTGCCGATGGATGTATTCACAGGCGATTCGTCGGATCTGACGACGTCTTTCTTTCATCACAAAGTCTCCGGGATCTGAAAAAAACGAGATTACTGTAGCTAGTGGGTCTCGTCTCGACCAACCATCTTTCATACGTTTCGAATCGCAAACTTCAATCAGCGCGTGGATCAGAACGCTGTGCTGATTATCGAGATACGCGCCGTTCAAAAGTTCCTTCTCTTTTCGCTCAGCTTCACTGAAATAAAACAGCTTATCACTGATAACTACAGTAATCCAAAACTCACAATCCATGCCGATGTGCCATCTGAGCCTGAATCACCCTTTGCTGAGCCGCGAGCATCTTCAGCCGATTCTCCGCCCTCACCATCTTGTTGAAGAAGTTCAGGCATCGGATGAAACAGTGGAAATGCGGAGGAGAAGAGAGAATTCGTCGATCGCATCGGAACAGCAACGACGGGATCTTCTCGACGTCTTCCACGTCAATCTCATCGTCGTGCAGAAGCCATCTAGCAGCGGATTTTTCGAAAAGCGTTCGTGGATCCAGATGTTCGTAGCGGTTGTAGAGCGATATGAGAAGAGCAGAGTAGCCTAGAGAAGCAGTGGAGGACAGGGATTCCATGTAGATATCGAGAAGAAGAGGAATGGCGGCAAGCTGATCACGAATCGAGCTGCGATCCATCGTCTCCAACATCTTAATCATGTCCCTCTGATCGCGAATCGCTTGGATCCGCTTCTGACGCTCAGATCCAAATTCTTCCTCCTCTATGACCTCCTTTTCGGCGGTTTTTTGATGTTTTTCCAGCAAAATCATGGAATCCGGAGTTGGAAGCATGAATGGGAAGATAACGGCGGTTCGGGTGATCTTAAATCGGAAATTTCGCTGAATCTCAAAATAAAACTCACAATTTTCGATTTAACACTCTCAAAGTTCACATGTTGCTGTTCCATTATCGATAAAAGGTATCTGACAGGGATTTTCCGGTAGATTTTGAGATCGTAGAACTGAAAATGAAGTTGCAATGGCAAAAATCGTGAATAAATACCATATTCCTAAGCGACGAGTCCATTTTATGGGCGGTTTCGCGGTAGGAGCAAAGGTACAGTAGGACGAATAGCCGTTTCGCAATGGTCCGCCCGTCGAAAATGTCGCCTTCAAACGCCGATTCCACGAATCCCTTCTTCAGCCCTTTTCCCTTGCTATAAACTGAACTTTGAGCGAATCCATCGACGACATCAGCTAATAGTTCCGATGCAGGCAGCGAAATGTGCTCTAGTTGCTCTACCAGCCAAATCTGTAAACAATGCAAGTGCGCTCCGAGGGACTTTTTGATTTAACTCACTCCAATATCAATTTGGAACGTTTTGTAGACGCCGGCGGTTTGAAGAGCGTGAATCGAGCGGAGTGCCAGGGAATCGCCGTCGTTGCACTTGGTGATGAGCTGACAGACGCTTCTGGAGAAAATTACAATAAGCTTTAAAATTTAAAATTTCGTCTGTTTCTACCGTTTCGCCACTTCAATTTCTGTCATACACCTCGACGTGAACGTGTTCTTCAACACCAACGTGTGATTGTGCTGCTGATCCAACTCCACTCGCCGCTTCATCCCTTGGCTTGCGAACTCGGCGAGTTCATCGATTCTAGAGGACATGATGCACGAGTGAATGTAGATGAGGTGAGTGCCGAACGACGTCGTGACCTTCTCGCCCATTAGAACTCGTTTTCTGGAGATGTCGAGCCAGACGTCGACGGCACGATCCGGTGGTTGAACGGCGCCGGTTTGGTTGACGGGGTATCTGGAACGTTTCGATGTACATAAGTTTCTATGACAAAGAACAACGAACTGTGTGAAAACTGGCACGGCTATCAGCGCGGCTAGCACGAATATCTCATGAGCATCTCCAAACGGGCTTTTCTCCACAATCGTCTTTGCTGGAACTTTGTGTCTGAAGGTCGCCTGGGATTCTGGATCGGAATCCGGAACTACAGAGTCCATGGATTCTTGAAAATCCTGTTGATGGTCCATGGGTTCCGGAGCATTGACGGCGGCGATAACTCCAGAATCCGGTGACGTCGTCGTTCGGAATACAAATCGGCAAAGCGTTAAGATGTCCTTCTCCTTCCACTCCTCCGTCGTGGAATTCAGAAGATCCACGAGGCAGTAGGCTAATCGTGTACACCACGGTGCTTCGCCCATTTCTGGAGCTGTAGAAAACGCTTCTGGAGCTGTTGAAGCTGATTGCCAGTTGAGGACGACTTCCGCCATTTTCAGAAGACGTTCGACGATGGCAGAGAGCACTTGTCGACCGGCGCTTCGGAATATCGCCTTGTAGAGCGTAGACTCTCGATCGGTTAGCAATGGCTCAAGAAACTCCAGAAAGTGTCGATCGCCGAGATATTCTATTGCCAATCGGGCGCCAAAAATGCAATCTGATCGGAGTTTTGCAAACTTTTCGACAATCCGGCGCACGAAATACGGGTAGATTTGGATTATCTAAAAAAAAGAAAAAATATATTTAAAAACTAAGGAAAACTGGAAAAAAACTCACCCTCGTAACAATAGCGTTGCGATACTTCATTCGGATGCCTGGCGTCGAGTTGTTGATGAGAAAATTGACAATTGACATGAGGTTTTCGGGCATTTCGATGATAAGATTCTCCAGAATCGCCGGGCCGTTTTCGAAAAGTAGCGAATTGACCATCTCCTCGATACTTAGAATTGCCGGCAGATAACTGTGGATTAGGACTAATTGCTTCGATATTCTGCCGACAGCAGTGCGTTCGATCCATGTTTGGCTCGAGGAAAGGACTGGATCGCTATCTGAAAATTTTTAATTAATTTTAAAAATGTTTCTAAAACTTCAAATCTCACATTTCTTAACATCCCTGATCAACTCTGTAACCTCATCGATAAACTGCTCGTTTTCCTTCTCAATCTGCACATCTTCCTTATTTCCCGTGCTCTCCGCATCCATCTCCGGACCATTTTTCCCCCGCTTCGTTAGCACATGACGGGGACTTCCGCTTCCAGACCTGACACTGGCATCCGACGTGTTTCCAGACTCTGGAGACGACTGTCTGCCACGTGGGTGGTCTCGGCTCATGACACTGCTCTTCACGAGCCGCGCTTCTACACGATTCCAGTCGAGGCGAGCGTGAATTGTAGAGTTTAGAGTGCACGGATCCAGAACTGTGACTAACGGGGTTAGAAGAGACTCCTAAAAAATTTTGGGAACATTTTTTATTTGTCTTCGCAGAAATCTATGAAAAACTCACCGGAAGATGTGGATTCACACTTTTTCCACTTGATTGTGCTGCGGCTACTTCGAAAAACGTTTTTTGACGGAACATTCGCTTCTGGAACAATATAAACGTTGTTTTTTGCCCGGTAAAATTTTGATTACCTCGATGTTCGGCTCCAGGCAGGGTTTTCTTTCGTTTTCGTCCATTTTGCACTGTAAATTAACAAATTACACTTGTTCTTCAAAAAAATCCAAAGAAAAATAAGAAAAATATGCGGAAACTTTGAAAAAAGCTTAAAGTTGAATGAAAAATTGGGAAAAACTAAAATTGAAAAACGCTTTTCGTTGGCGAAATAATGCAAATGCGCTCCATTGAACGCTCGTGTAGTCCTCTCGGACAAATATTTCCGAATTTTTATTTTCCTTTTTCCCGTCGAAAAATTCGGATTTTCCACTGTTCCCTTTTCAATTTTGTGCGGATCGTTGAGAAAAAAGCATTTTCTGTGAGTTTTTAACATAATTTATTGAAATACATCCCAAGAAACCCCTAAATTTCAGGTTTCCGCCCGTACAATGAGCTCCGCCACAGAAGTTGATGAGATTCGCGAGAAAATTGAAGATATCAAGCAAGAAGTGACGATTATTCAAGAGGGTGAGTTATTTTATTTAGAAAAATCAAAAACGTTGCTTTTAGGCCAAGCAAAAGTGGGATTCCATGGTCCGGTATTCTACAATCCAGTTCAGGAGTTTAATCGAGATTTGACGTAAGTTTTTGAGAAGAAAAACGAAAAATTGATCAAATGATTAATTTTTAGAGTAACAGTACTTCGGCAATTCTCTGACGATCATCAGAAATGGCAAAAAGAAAAAGATGAAAATCCCGCCGACTCCACTGAGGGTCCGCCGAAGAAGAAGAACAAGTTGGCGATCAATGAAGACGGCAAAATTAGAATTCTTGATGCTCTGTCGGCTTCTGGTCTTAGAGCACTGCGATTCTCGAAAGAGGTCCCCAATGTCAGTTATATCATGGCCAATGACTTCTCCGACAATGCCGTTGCGTCGATTCAGGAGAATGTGAAGCTGAATGGAGTTGAGGGCTTGGTAGAGGCACACTATGGAGATGCTGTGTAAGTTTTCCAGTTTATTTATAAAATAAAAATTGAATTTTCTTCAGAATGACAATGATGGAGCATCGCGGAATCGACAAACGCTTCCACGCCGTCGACCTAGATCCTTATGGCACTGCCTCAACATTCCTGGATTCTGCGGTTCAATGTGTCGCCGATCGAGGAATCCTCATGGTCACCTGTACCGATATGGCAGTTCTCTGCGGAAACACTCCAGAAGCATGCTATAATAAGTACGACGCGGTGACGACGCGGATGAAGTGCTGTCATGAAGTGGCGCTCCGGATTCTGCTCCGCGCCATTGACTCGGCTGCCAATCGCTATACTCGGTATATCGAGCCACTGGTATCGATTTCTGTGGATTTCTATGTTCGAGTATTTGTCAGGGTGCATACTGGAGCTCAGCATGCCAAGAGGAGTGGAACGTGAGTCAATTTTCTTAAAGATGCATTACAAACTCTAGAATTTTTCAGAAAAGTCGGCACAGTCCTTGTCTGCTCGGGTTGTCACGCAATGGAACAGCAGTCGCTTCTGAAGCGAGGAGAGGGAAATCTGGAGAACAAGTACACTGTTCCCACTATCCGCCACTCAATCACTGGCCCTGATAGCCTCTGCGTTCACTGCAATCATCGCCTTCATCAAATCGGACCCATCTACCTTGCACCGATCCACAACAAGGAATTCGTTGGAAGCCTTCTGGAGCGATTGAAGAAGACCCCGGAAGCTGAACGTCTCGGGACTCACGGGCGGCTCCAAGGAGTGTTGACCATGGTTCATGAGGAGTTGGAGGACATTTTGTATTACGAGCATGATCAGATGGCAAATACTGTAAAGGTGTCTGTCCCCAAGGCTCAAAGTGTGCGATCAGCGATTCTAAACGCCGGTTTCAAAGTTTCGGGATCTCATTGCAATCCGAGAGCTCTAAAAACGAATGCTCCGATGAGTTTGATGTGGGATATCTATCGGCAAGTAGCCAAGGACACCTCGGTGGATCGGGAGAAGCGACTGGCTGCTGAGTCCGCTGGATACCATATTCTCGGCCAACCCATCACCAACTCCATCAACTTCACACTCCACGCTGGAGCCATCGAGCAGGCGAAGAAGGAGAATTTGGTGCGGTTCCAGTGCAATAAGGGCAAGAATTGGGGACCGCGACAGAAGGCCAAGGGATCTGTGAACTCGACGCAAGCCGGATTTCAAGTTAGCAATGCCGAGGAACACAAGAAGTGATGAAAGGACTGACAATTTGATCGATTTTTGTTGTTATTGTTGTTATTCATTTTGAAATTCCAAATTTGTTATTTATATCTAACTGTCTGCTCTCATGAATTTCCTTGTTGATTTAGGAATTTAGGTTCCGACCTACGCGCAAGCAAACTTTCTTATCACTAACTTTCCAAGAAGTGATATCATTTTTCTCGTTTTTCAATTTCTGTTTCTTCGTTTTTTCTTTGCATGACTTCCCATTCTCGTGCCAACTACGAACAGGATTTCCGAAACTGCCCACTCGGCGAAAAATCGATAATTGATGTGCAATATCTGAAAAATGCCAACGGAGGAGATGCCAGGACACTTGAGGATTGCGGATTTCTGAAAGTGAGCATATTAAATTTTTAAATTTTTAATTAAATTTTCAGTGCATCGACCTGTTCACCTATTGGTTTTACGAAAGGGAAAATTTGAAAATTCTCCTGGAAAATCCAATAATTCCATGGACAGTTTGCAGTTTGGATGACGGATTCGAGGAGAGGATTCAGGATAAAAACCATGAAAACGAGGCAAGGACTCATCTAAAAACGCTTCTGAAGATGGAGAATTCTGGAGAAGAAGGCGAGAATTCTGAATTTAAATTTCCAAGTGTCCAAGATCCAGATGACGTCATCGATAGAATTCTGAAGAAATTTCGGATTCCGACGGTAACTTTCCGAGTTTACCATCGTCGCAATGATATATTTTCAGCTCCAAAACCTCTACATCTTCTGGAATTATGAGCCGGAAGAGTTGGAGTTTTTGCTTGAGCAAAACGGATTCGAATCGAAGAAATCCCAACTTCTCCAAGAATTCGCCAGGATTAAAGCGGATAATGAGTGAGAAATGATTTCAAAATCTGAAATCAATCGATAACTCAGGTAAATCGTTCGGAATTAAATTTGACGAAACTGGAAGATAAATAGAAAAGAATTAGAGTTAACTTGGAAAATCACCAGTTTGGAACTAAATTTTGAAAGTTTGGAATTAAATCAAATTCCGTTTAATTCTAATACCGTTTCTGGAATTAAATCGGAAGAAAATTGGAGTTTCGGAATAAAATTGGAACAAACTGGAATTAGATTGGAACAAACTGGAATAAAATATGAAGAAATTGGAAGATAAATGAAAGAAAATCCAACTCCGATCGATTTACCAGAGAATCGATAATTCCAAAAAAAAAAATTTTAGAACTCTCGCCTGGAAAACCCTCGATTCACTGCTCCGAAAGCGAACCGCCTTCATTTCCCATTTACTAATTTGATAAAGATTGATAAAAAAGTGCTTATCGATTAAATCAAAAACCATCAAGTTCAATTTCACGGATAACCGGTAACGAGTAGACGAATCTGCCACGAGAAAATCAGTCCGCCGACTATTCCAAAAATTAGGAAAAACGAGGCAATCATGCCGGCCATTCGCTGAATTTGCGGGTCATTGTGGCATCTGGAAATGCAAATTGGAAAATATCAAATAAAATCGATAAATGACATACTTTGGCGCGTACATCATAATCAACGAACTCAGGTAGCCGCTGGTAAACGCAAAAACCGAAATATTGAGTACGAAAAGCCATGTGGAGGTGAAAAATACGTCATAGACACGCGGATGGTCGACGGGTTGATAGTTGGCCGCCGGAAAGTATCCCAAAAACCAGACACGTGCAATTACGAAAATAACAATGTACTCGGGATCCGGCTGCAAAAGGGATACTATAGTTGGGACAAGATTTACAAAAAACGAAGCGGTACTCACAAATCTGACCCAATTGGCCATCAAACTGCCGAAAAAGGCAAACAAGTTAAAGTTGAGGAACGTTGCCACGTCCATGAAATACCTTTCAGGAATCAGAAACCCATATTCCTCTCCCGGCTGAGCATCCCTAACATACATACAGATATTCGGGAACAGTGATAAGGTGATGAAGAATAAAGCGAAAATGTTGAAAAACTGCATTTTGCTCTTCGAAAACGCCTCCATGATGCATTCCCAAGGGGTTCGATCCTCACCGTCCTTACTGTCCTCAACTGGAGTCACTTCTGCGTATCGCTTGTAGAAATCCTAGGCGGTTATCAGTAGAGCAAATTGAATTGGAGAAAACTTACCAATCGCTTGATAACGTTGAGCAGGACGAAGCAGGTGATGATGGCGACCGAGGAGAGACAGAAGAAGAGCATGGCACGCATTTGAACGTCTTCGTAGACTGAAAACGTTTGAAATTGGCGCCAAAACAAGTACTCTCGAAGCCTACTTGCTTTCGTCATCATCGACAACGCCGTGACAGCTGTGCCGCAGAAGTTCTGGCCAATGATGATGGCATTGGTGTACTTGAAAGGGAATGGTGATGCCAGACCGAACATACTAAAGATGTTATCTTATCACTGATATCTTCAGATTGACCCGACGAACCTATTCTGAAACAATCCATTCGCCGCGTTCAAAATGACGATGGTAATGATGGTGGCGATGAAGAAGATTCCGATCCCTAAAATCTAAGCTATCATTATCATTATCATCCATATCCCAACTCACATTCACTGGTATTGATATAAATACAACTGATTGTGAACGCAACCATGGCTTGCACTATCACCAAGCTGATCTTCATTCGGGTCGTCAGATCGCCACTGGACGCGCAGAAGATGTTGATGGCAGTGAACACCAGACTCGGCACCTGGGCGGAGATTGTCATGGAGTTTTGGAAGTTCGACGAGTACCATGTGGAGTTTCCGCGGGAGGCACGGAGTTTGAACATGGTGTAGTACTAGAAACCTGGATATTGGGATTCTGAAATTCTAAAGTCCACCCACGTCAAAGGAGATATTGAGGAACATGTTCCAGGGTAGAAGAGCGCCGAATCCGAAGAGCAGAAAGATAAGGAAGACATAGTTTTTGGTGTCTTTCACTGGAGCTTCAGGCTCTGGAGATGCAACCTCTGGAATGCATTCCTCTGTGTCTCTGACCCTCTTCTGCCTCTTCGGCGCTTCATATGATTCGGATCGGAACTCGGAAACCGGTGGAGTCGGAGCACTCTCCGCCTCGCCAATGTCAATGTCCTGTTCAGTTCTCTGATCAAATTGGAACAGTTTTTGTCAATTTGATCTGGATGTTTACCTCGCTATGAACTTCTTGATCCCCATTATCACCAATCGAACTCATTTTTCCACGCTTTTTACTCGGAGGAATAACGAGAAGTTTCGGGAGATCGACGTGGATTTTGAGGTGCGGTGGGGAGGAGGAGAGGTCATTTTGTAGAACACGTTAAGGTTGGGGAAGCGTTTTACGTTAACCACAAAGATTTGGTTTTTTATGAACAACTGAGGCCATAGTCATCAAATATAGACACCACGACGTTTCGCAACGCAACACGTTAAGAGCAATAATTTTCTGGCAGATATTGATTGTGAGATTTGAAAATTTAGAAGCCATTTCGAAAAAAGTTACAGTTGCGAAATGTCGGGGTCTCCAAATAAAATATGTTCATGTTCTACTGTTCTCCCCGGCCTAAATGCGGCGAAGCCGCAGGATCAGGCTGGTAAAATGATATTTTGAGAGTTACAGAGTTACTTTATTGCAAAACATACATTTGGACATTCACACTACTATTTGTTCTTATATTCAGCTCACAGTTTAAACTTACAGTTTAGACAAAAAAACTCATGGTTTTTAGAGTTTTTTTTTCAAACAATGTCATTTAGTCATTCGTCAAACATTTTTGATGTATAAATAGTGCGGATTTAAAACGACACGAGTTAATGTACCATCTTTTGTCTGTCACCATCACCAACTTTTCGATTTTCAGCCATGGCCAATCACAAGTTCCGAAGTTACTTTCTGTATCTTACTATAGACGATTTTGGGAAAATCTACGAGAGCATCGGGCCTGTCACTGCCCAGAAATTGACTCAATTTGGTTTTGAAACGGTTTGCTTATCAGAATATGATTATGATAAACTTGAGATATTGTAGGTCCGTGATGTTTACAGCATGTGGAAATCTGAACCCGAAAACTTTACCGCACCAGTTTTTACTCAATCGGACCACGGTGCAATTGTGGGATTGTTGCAAGAGTTTGATGAATATATAATTAGTTTTGAAGACCCTCTTAGTCTCCAGAAAGCGGAATTAGCAAACTTGATGAAATCAACGATGGATAAAATGAATCGAGCCGTGGAACAATTTACAGACACCGTTAACGCATTTAACAATTCTCCTTACAATTAGAACAATCGAACAATTCTGTATGCGATATCTCTATGAAACACTCGCTCCTGGCCTCTGTTTCAATAGTTCAGTATTATTCGTTCCTTCAAACATAAAAATTGAATGCTCCTCCTTCACAAACTTTCTCTTGTTTACATACATTAAACAACTGTTATTTCACCATGATAACACTTTCCATGTGAATAACCGCCTTGGCATTCCTTTTTATGCTTGCGTGTTTCCACACTAGTACCGTTTGTGCCTGCTCTTTTATTTATTCTTTGTACGTATGTTCTTCTCTTTTTTACTTCACAAGTTGCAAATCACAACTGCATTATCTCGTTTCGCAACTCGTCACTTTGAAACTGCAACGTTGCGCAACTCAAAACATTGCACCACATTGAGTTACGAGACGTCGGGTCGCGAAATATCGGGGTCAATGAAAATATATTCGAAGAGTTATAGAATGTTCACATAAAAATGACATCCAGTTGTTTTGTAAAACAACAAAAAACAATGAGAGTGCAGAGAGTGGAAAAGTTTCAAGTTTGTGGTCATTTAGTCATTCATCAAACATTCTTGTTGCATAGACACAATTTGAAAAGAGTCTTTCATCATATTTCTATCAAACGTAGGAGAACAGTGTTTTTACCATAGTCATGATGTAGATCTTTCATCATTTTCGACCATGTTTTGCCCTCCACAACTTCATTTCATTCTTCACTTTTCTCTTTTCTTTCAGACATGGATCCACCGTCATTTCCGAAGGACTTTCTGAAAAAACCAATAAGCCATTTGTTGGATTACGGAATTAGGAAAGAGATTATTACAGAATTAGAATTATTTGGCAACAGTGGCAATTTAACAGTACGCTTTTAATTTTCGGTAAATAAAGGAAAAAACGACGCTTTATTCAGATCAGGGTTCTCTATGACAAAGGACAAGACTATTTTGACAGTGCAGAGGTTCCTGATACCAAGTCTGATTTCAAGCCGTTACGGAAGCTATTCGATGAATACCGCAAACAACAATCGTTTCCAAACGACTTTCTGGACCGTTCAATAGAGCATCTGTCGAGTTACTTGGGAATTGGGACAATAACTATTTATCAGCTGAAATCACTTCAAATATTAAAGGTCGGTTTCAGATTTGAATTATTTATACAGGTGAAGGGAAATACAAAACTGTTTGTTTTTAGGTCAGAGATCTGTATAATAAGGGACCAGAGTATTTCAAGAGCACAGAGTTCGTTTTCACATTGTCGCGTCAGAAATCGGTACGAGAGTTATTTGCTGAATACCGCAGACAACATGCTACTGAAGTTCCTGCTCTGGACCAAGCGGCATCGGAAAGTGAGTACCGCTCGTGCTGAAAATTCTTCACAATCAGCACTAGATTCAGACGAATCTGTCCCATCGACTTCCGGAGCAACCGTGACTGAGATAACTGGTGCTACAACTCAATTGGAAGAAGACGACGATTTGGATTCTCTGACAACCTGATTTGATCAAATAAACAATCTCCTCCCGCGGCTGAGCATATCTGACATACATACAAACACTCGGGAACAGTGATAAGCAGATGGAGAATAGAGCGAATAACTGCATTTTGCTCTTTGAAAACGCCTCCAGATAATTCTGGAAGTTATATTGTTCGATTTCTTGTAAAATACCTACAAACAATATTCAATCCGTTTTCCTGTGATTTTTCTACTTTTTGAGAAATTAAATTTCAAGGTTTCTGTTTTCAGTGGTAATTCTGCACTGAGACATTCACATTAGCGAAAATATCTCGAATACCATTGATTTTCACGCAAAATGCCGAGAGAAAACCGTTGTCAGCGTAAAATTTGGCGTCGATTCA
>LR578688.1:0-10918 GCA_900536345.3 Caenorhabditis sp. 39 LS-2015 | reverse complement strand
TAAAAATGTAATCAAAAACTTGATTTCAACGCCTTAAATATACAAATTCACAAAGAAACTGTATTTGCTCCTAGAGATGTACAGATTACACGAGTTCTGAACGGATCATATATTTTTCTGTTCACTTTCACAATTGTGGACGACTATTTTTAGTATTCCGATCTCACCACGTTTTTTTAGTACAAAAAGTACAGAATTGTTGACCTTTTCCAAAAAATCAATCAAAAATTTGAGATTTTGAAATTCAATGCCTCCTATATGAAAAGCATTGAGTGATATTTATGAAACAGCATTACGATATGAAAAAGCACTTGGGTATATGAAAAATCATTTGTTTAAATATGAAAAGAACGATATGAAAATCATTGGCCCAAATAAACGCTCCAAAAAGTGATTTTAAAAAGTTTCAGATTGAATTTCGCGGGCAAATCGGCCGCGATCCAACTCTTTCGCGAGAGAGACGCAGAGAAGCGAGATGACACGGAGACACAAACTGCACATCGGTTTGGATCGCGCTCCAATTTAATCATTGTGGGAAAATAAATTGGCTGCTTGTTTTTCTTGGCTGAGTATTCAACGGAAAAACGTTAAAGCGGGCTGGCCTAAAATTTTAAACGAGCTTAAGCGTGTCTCGTTGAATACTCAGCCTAAGCAGCCAATTTATTTTCCCACAATGATTAAGTTGGAGCGCGATTGAAACCAATGTGCAGTTTGTGTCTCCGTGGATGACGATTCGGCGGCCGCGCGTAGTGATTCTCACGCCGTGTATTAATCGATTGAATTGAAAAAAAAGCAAAAAAATTCAAATAAGTTTGAAATCCCGCTAAACAATTAAATAGATGTGATTTTTTGAAAATTTTCAAAAGTTTTAACATGAGCAATCAATAGAAATTCAATTATCAATATTTGGTTTATTTTTTTAATTGAATTTCTGTCACTTTTAGGAATTTTTTGAAAAGATTCGAGTTGCAGAAATTGAAGAAAAATTTAGAAAAATGAATTCTTAATTCTTCCGAAATTTTTGAAAAAAATGCTCAAACAAAGCGCTTTTTCTTCAAATTTTTCAAATTTTTGGAAAAATTTAAACTCGAACTTTTTTTGATTACAATTTTTTAAAAATTTTGTAAAGTATTAATTCTAATCAATTGAGAAAGTTTTTTGAACAACAGCAAATTTATTTTTCAAAATTTCAAAATTTTCGATTTTTTTTTCTTGTCAATTTTTCTTCTTTTTGTCCACATCTTCACGGAGACACAAACTGCACATCGGTTCCGATCGCGCTCCATTTTAATCATTGTGGGAAAATAAATTGGCTGCTTAGGCTGAGTATTCAACGAGACACGCTTAAGCTCATTTAATTTTTAGGCCAAGACGTTTTAGCGTTTCTCCGTTGAATACTCAGCCAAGAAAATCAAGCAGCCAATTTATTTTCCCACAATGATTAAGTTGGAGCGCGATCGAAACCGATGTGCAGTTTGTGTCTCCGTGATCTTCCTCATCAACATAAATCCGAAAATTTCAGAATAAATCCGAATTTCACACATCAAAAATGTCAAATGAACTTGCTCTGCTCCCAGAAAAGTCAGCGGCGCCGCCGATCTTCGCTTCGATTGAAAGCATCCTTGCGGTATGTTTTTTTGGTCAAAACTCAAAAATTAAATCTGTAACTTAATGAATAATAATAAAATCAATTTTCAGAACCACAAAAAGGCCCGTGAGCTCAGCGAGATGGCCGCGAAGACCCAAGAACACCTGGACAAGTGGTCCAACAATCGCCGCAGAACCATTCAAAAGATGGAGGAAATCGCTGTGAAGGTTGCTCAGATTTTAAATTTAAAATCGAATGGGTCTCGCAGCGAACGACTTATGCGGATTTTTTGAAAAATTTGGTCTTGAAATGACGAAATTTAAAAATTTTAATTGAAATCTGAAAAATTGCATCTGAATGCATTCATTTGGTTTGGAAACTGAATTCAAATCACTGAAAATTATCGAAAACCCATCGAAAAAGTTATATTTTATGATTTTCCATCGAAATATTTATAAAGATTATACACGGCGCACTCTCGGTGCTTGCAAATCGACGAACACGCCAGCACCGACCACTGGCGCGTTTCGCGAGCAGCGGTATTTTTCTTTTAAAAACTCTCGTTTCGTCGTGTGAATAAACAACACGTATATTATTTTTCAGCTCGACAACTGGGAAAAGGGCTGTGCCATCTCCACAACCGTCGGCAGTTCCGTCGGCGTCTTTTCTGGATTCGCCGTCATCGGCGGTCTCGTTCTTATGCCAACAGTCGCCATCACCGGACTGATCGTTGGAGCGGCCGCGGGAATCTCCAACGTCGCGACTGGACTCGTCAAACATTCGGTCTGGTCGAATCTGAACAAAGAGGTCGTCGAACTGTTGCAAGAGGACTCGCGTCTCTTCGAGATTCTTCTGCAATCCAGAGAAGAGTTGATGGAGGCGTTGAAAAGAATCATGGACGATGAGGAGTTCGCCAAGCTTTTCGAGAAGGATGACGACATTCTGAACAACTTGAAGAGCGTGTTTGGCGCGTCTGTCACGGGAGTTATGGGTTTCGGCGCGAGATACGCGATGATGTCAATGGGAAGACTCTCGTCTTCGCTGACCAAAGGCGTGCTGCACAGCGTCGCAGTCATCGGAATCATTTTGGATGGTGTGACGCTCGCTTTGAGTGCCACGGTGAGAATTTTTGAAAATTTAAAATTCTGGAATCGCTTCAAGAACCAGTCTAATAATTTCAGACGCTCTTCAATGGCTCTACATCAGAATTTGGCGCAAAGCTCCGCGCGGAGTCGGAAAACATGAAGCAGATCCGTCAAAACGTCGTCAAGAACTTCTTGAATCAAGACGTCTGGGAGGCCGAAGACGACGATCAACTTTCGGATGTCGGATCCGCCGAAGTGGTATCTCCCGTACCCATGCCGCAGCAACTCGCCGCCGAATAATTCCGTGCTTTTTTGGCTGTTCTGTACAAATTTTTGTGTGAATTTCTTCTTGTTTCCGGATCATTTCCCACTTTGTTCCGATTTATTGGCAATTTTGAAATTATGTATATTTACTGGCAATTGACGTCAAATTTGCGGATTTTTTGAATTGTTCTGATAAATTTATTGATGGGTGAAATCGTGTTTTTTGAGTGGTTTGGGTCTTGCAACGAAGGATTTGAATTAATTAAAATTAAATTAATGAAAAAAATAAATTCAAAGTTCCCGCCAAACAATTAGATGTGCAGGCACTTGGTTTTTTGAAAAATTTCAAAATTTTTTACATGAGCAATAAAAATTTAATTTTTATTTTGTTTTTCGAACTGAATTTTGGTCACTTTTATGAATTTTTGAGGGTTTTCGGGTTGCAGAAATTAAGGGAAAAAATTTAGAAAAAAAATAATTTACATTTTTTTTGCTGAAAAAATTCTTTCAAATTTTTGAAATTTTTGGAAAAATTAGGAAAAATTGAAAATTCATTTCTTTTAATTTAAATGTTCATTTTTTTATTTTTCAAAAATGATCGTTCAAATACATTTAAAATAAATTTGAACGTTTTTTAGAAAAAATTCAAGAATTTTTTTTTTTTCAAAATCCTGTTTTTTTCGAATTTTTGCTTTATTCCCACATCTTCTTCTTTAACATAAATCCAAAAATTTCAGAATAAATTCGAATTTCTCACATCGAAAATGTCAAACAAACTTGCTCTGCCAGCGGCGCCGCCGATCTTCGCTCCGATTGAAAGCATCCTTGCGGTATGTTTTTTTGGTCAAAACTCAAAATTTATAAATCGAGAATTTAATAATAATATATTAAAAAGTCAATTTTCAGAACCACAAAAAGGCCCGTGAGCTCAGCGAGATGGCCGCGAAGACCCAAGAACACCTGGACAAGTGGTCCAACAATCGCCGCAGAACCATTCAAAAAATGGAGGAAATCGCTGTGAAGGTTGGTGAAATTTCAATTTACAGTTCAAATGGGTCTCATTGCGAACGATTTATGCGGATTTTTTGAAAAATTTGGTCTTGAAATGACCCGTCGACGGAATTAAAAATTTCTAATTGAAATCTGAAAAATTGCATTAATTTGGCTCGGAAAATGAATTCAAATCGCTGAAAATTGTGGAAAACTGAAATATCAAAAATGTATATTTTCCGGTTTTCCATCAAAAATTATATCACGGCGCCCGAACTTCGAACGTGACGTGAAAAAAATAAACTCACGTTCAAACGCCCGCGCTTTTGCTAAAGAGGGAGCGCTGCGGAATATCGGAGCGTCGTAAATTTTTATTTTTGAAATAAATATTTCCAAAAATTACCCAGAAAGACGAATTTTCGAGAGGAAATTGATGAATTCTGATGTATTTCGTGTGTAAAAAATTAATCACCACTGGATTATACTGTTTTTTCGAGATTTTTGGCTGAAATTTTGAGAAAGAAACACTCTGATTTACTTAAAAAGTGTTGCGCTCGATGGATAAAAAAAGTGTCACTTGACAGCGTTTGAATTTAAGAGCTTGAACGCGCCTCGATTTTCACGCCGTGTCGAATCGCGGCGCTGCAGGCGCACTCTCAGTGCTTTCACATCGACGAACACAAAACTCGCGTTTTGCCGTGTAAATTAACGAAAACTTCACAACTAATTCCATAAATTATACAATTTTCCAGCTCGACAACTGGGAAAAGGGCTGTGCCATCTCCACGACCGTCGGAAGTTCCGTCGGCATCGCGTCCGGATTCGCCGTCATCGGCGGTCTCGTTCTTATGCCGCCCGTCGCCATCGCCGGACTGATCGTTGGAGCGGCCGCCGGAATCTCCAATGTCGCGACTGGACTTGTCAAAAGTTCGGTCTGGTGGAATCTGCACAAGGAGGTTGTCGAACTGTTGCAAGAGGACTCGCGTCTCTTCGAAATTCTTCTGCAATCCAGAGAAGAGTTGATGAAGGCATTCATGGATGATGAGGAGTTCGCCAAGCTTTTCGAGAAGGATGGCGACATTCTGAACAACTTGAAGACCGTGTTTGGCGCTTCTGTAACAGGAGCTACGGGACTCGGCGCGAGATACGCGATGATGTCAATGGGAAGACTGACGTCTTCGCTGACCAAAGGAATCTTGCATAGTGTGGCGGTGATTGGAATCATTTTGGATGGTGCGACGCTCGCTCTGAGTGCCAAGGTGAGCATTTTTTTATTTGTGAGAATGGGATTTTTGACTCCGAGACTGACAAAAACCTAGGTTAACCTTGAAAACTGAACAAAAATGCGATCGCGATCGATTTTTTGATTTTATTCAACGAAATAATAGTGAAACGTGCGAAATTTCTATGAAGAACGAGAAAAATCGGCGAAATTTAATAAACAATTTTTGAAAATTTCAATTATTTCATTTAAAAAAAACAATTTCAGACTCTGGCCGAAGGCTCTACATCGGATTTTGGCAAAAATCTCCGCTCGGAGTCGGCTAAAATGGAGCAGGATCGTCAGAAAGTCGTCGAGAACTTCTTGAACCAAGACATCTGGAACGCCGAGGAAGACGCTTGAATCTCCGCATCTTGTTTTTTTGTTATTGTTGTTGTTATTTGTTATTGGTGTCAACTTTCTCAATAAACTCTAAAAAATCCACTTGATTTTATTGAATGGCAATTAACGTCAAATTTGCGGATTATTTGAATTGTCCGGATAAATTTATTGATGGGTGAAATTGTGTTTTTTCGGGTAGTTTGGGTCTTCCAACGAAATAATTGTAATTAACTTAATTAATGGAAAAAATCTCGATTTTCAAATATTTAGATGTGCAGGCATTGGTTTTTTTCAAAAATCTTAAATAACATGAGCAAAAAATAAATATTTAAATATTCCATTTTTGTTTTACTCTAAATAACGTTATTTAACAAAAATAACAAAAAGTTTTAAAAATTAAAGTTTGCTCAATTCGACAAATTTTTGATGGATTTCAATTTGCAAATGCGAATTGATCAATATTGAAGAAAAATGGGAAAAATGATTTCTAAATTTTTTGGAATTTCTTGAAATTTTTCTTGATTTTTTTCAATATTCATTCTTCTTTTTTAATGAAAACAAACCAGCCTGGCTCCGGCGGCTATCGCCGCCGTTTCCAGCTGGGTTACAGTTTTCCTTGACAATTTCTAATAAGTGTAATTTATTACGTCCGGACATGCCAACGTGAAACCCACGTGAAATTGCGGCAACCCCTAGTGTCTCTTTTCTGGATATTTTCGGTTTCCGCGTGAATACCATTTCCCTTTTCCCATTCCGTTGAAATGAACACGATGGCCGAGTGGTTGCGTGTTTGTTTTCTGTGCGTATGCCCGCAGGTTCGAAATTTTGTGTTGCACGAAAAAAAGTGCGCACAGAAAACATCCGGACAAATGGAAAAACGGATAAACGGAAAAACGGAAAAACGGACATCCGGACAGAATAAGAAAGTTATTATATAAGAATGATATTTATTCGAAAAATTTCGAAAAAGTTTAATTTTTAATTAATTTTCGCTCAATTTTTCCAATTTAATTGCTCAAAAATTTTCAAAATCAAATTCCAATTTTTTTGCGAATTTTCAAATGTATTTGAGCCAATTTCTCAAAATTTTTTTTAAATAAATAGAAACACTAAAACATTTAAAAAAAAACAACATTTCAAAATGAATTTTCTCATTTTTTTCCGAATTGAATTTTTTTTCAAATTTTCCTTTGAAAAATTTGAAAATAAAAACTGAATTTGTTCCTTTCCTTTAATAATTTTTTGCTTTATGTATTGCCGTATCTTCCTCTTCAACTTCAAACTTCCCGATGCCATTGATGGAAACCCTCCAGTCTTTGCTGAACAAAGGCGTTGCGTCCGCGTCCAGCTTCGCAGTCATCGGAATCATTTTGAATGGTGTGAAGCTCGCTTTGAGTGCCACGGTGAGAATTTTTAAACATTTCAAATTTTGGAATCCCTGCAAGACCTAGGTCCCAATCTAATAATTCAGACGCTCGCCGAAGGCGCTACATCTGAATTTGGCGCAGAACTCCGCTCGAAGTCGGCAAAAATGGAGCAGACTCGTCAGAAAGTTGTCGAGAACTTCTGGAATGTCGAAGAAGACGATTGAATCTCCGGATCTTGTCGTTTCGTCATTGTTATTGTTGCTTGTTATCGTTGTCACTTTTCTCAATAAACTCTAAAAAAATCCACTTGATTCTGCAAATTTTGAAGCGCGTTTTCAAATTTCATCAGAATAAACAAGTCATAAAATAATTAACACACACAAATTATCACAAAATGTTCAAATCCCGCAGCATCGTCTTGGCTCCTTCGATCTGCTTCAACAAATCCGTGACGACGTCGTTGTCGTTGGAGATATGGGCGGTCTGAAGCTAGAAAGGGGTCAGAAAACGCGCTCCAATGCGTTTTGCAAAATGTACCTTCTCACTGCTCTTGTGACCAAGAAGAACGTCTCTGGAGTATTCATACTTCGGCTGCTTGTCACGTGGGAGGTATTCGCAGACTCCTTTGCGCTGGAGGCGTTCGGCAAGGACGGCTGGAAGGAAAATCGATAATTTTTCAAATATTTTTAAAAACCCACATCTTCCACAATACAAACTGATCATATTCAGCGATCCGAGGAATCCGCAATTAACCGCATACAACGTGGCGTTCTCCATCTTTCCCCACTGCTTCACCACCTCCCGGATCTTATCGAACGACGGAATCGACGACGGCGACCATGTCAAACCGTCCAGACCGCAAAGGGAGACACGCGTTGGCAGCACTTGGAACATTTTTGGGAGTTGGAACACTTTGGTTTTGTCATAGGGAACGATGATTCCAAAGTCGAGAAGGTAGAGTTTATTGGCGGAGATTCGACGACAGCGGCGGGCCGATTTCGGGGCGTCCCGGTAGACACCGTCGAATCCGATCTGGAACTAGGGAAACGAGGAGTTTTGACAGATCTAAGCCACTTCCAGTACCTGGATATCCGTCTCAAAGGGCTGAAACTGGGCCAAGTTGTTCAACTTCTCCCGCATCGCCTCGTACTTCTCCAGAAGATTCGGGTTCTTCACCTGGATCACGGTAAGGGCGAAGAGATCCGTCGGCGTCGAGGAAGATGGCAAATGGTCAACGACTTCGACTTCAATGTGTTGGCTCATCGGAAGCCATGCCGAACAGAGGCGAACGGGGACGTTTTTCGGCGCTGCTGGGGTTGGCGCTTTGTGGAACATGGTGGAGATCAAGTTCCCGGCGTGCTTGAGATCGGTGACCTTCAGGGAGAAGGTTTGGCCATTGAGCATTTCGTCCTTCAGGTTCTTACGGACTTCGTCGGCATCAGCGACGGACAGCATGTTGATGAATCTGGAAATTCGCCGGTTTTCTTTTTTTCTTGCTGGAGTGGAGATTTTGAGATGTAACGCCTGTGAAAATCGTTCGGAAATTGAAATAATCACCTTCCTTTTCAAGTTTTTCAAGCAAAAATTCCAAAAAAACCGCCCGAAAACTTGGATTTCCCAACTTTTTCTAAAATCCCTAAAATCCTCGCGAAACCAGCAATTTTCCTGCTTTTTTAGTTTCAAATTGCCCAAACAAACGCTCACCCGGTTTGACTGGACCCATCATGTCCATTACCCGACACTCGGCAGTATCCAACTCGCCCAAAATGCTGAAAAACGTGGAAAAGATTCCAATCGTTCCACTCCTTCGGCACGTTGCGGATATGGAATCCGGCGTCTTTCAGGTGAAGAGCGGTAGAGCTTGATGCCATTTCTGCAAAATTTTCGTGGAAAAATGCGGAAAAACGGGGAAAATTGGGAGAAAATGGAGAAATTGGGGGAGAATGCGCGAGAAAATTTGAATGCTTTGATTTGGCGCCCATTGTTTTCGTGCGATAGGGCGCGATTGCATTGTTTCGCTGATGTTTAAACTTTTTTGAATAAAAATAAAAATTCGTTGATATCATGATTATTTTATTTACAAAGTTTATTAGGCAATTTTTCAACAAAAGAGGTAGAAAATAATTTTTTAAACGTTTCTATTTATAAAAAATAATAAAAATACGAATCGAATTGCAGTAAAGTTGATATAATCGAAAATTGGCAATATTTAAAAATTAGTGGTTTTTTCATTCGCTTCGATTCCTCCGCAGGGGTATTTCTCGAATTGTTGCGATTGTGGCTTGGAAAAATTGGCGTAGGTAGTTCTGAAAAAGGAAATTTTCAATTTATTCTCTAAAAACATTCAAACTTACGTGACTGTTTTTGACCTTCTGATAGACCAGGTACTCGCGCTGCTCATGAGGCAATTTCTGATTCTCAATGATTATGAGAAGGTGATCATCGGTCATTTCCGTCGAGTAAACCGTGCTCTTCGGAAATCTGCCCAGTTCCAAGCACGGCAAGGCCTCGTAGCGAGCCATACACGGACGGTATTTGTCGGGGTTCGAACACCAATCGAACTGGCGTCCAGTCGCCCGACGGCACGAAACCGTCTTCTTGTTGAACTTTCTGGTGGCGAATTTGTAGAATGTGTGCATTCCACAGTCGTCGAACTCCATGTGCACTGGGAGCACTTGGTGGGCGAAACGACCCCAGAACGAGCGGTCTTTGCAAGTTCGGGCGGCTTGACGTGGAGTCACCAGACGGTATTTTCCGCTGAGACTGGTGTGGATTTTCTGTTCTTCCTACAAGAAAAGATATGAAAATTTTCGTCAACTTGCCTCAATTTTCCACTCACCAATCTCTCGATCTTCCCGTTCTGCCGTAGGACTATACGCTGTTGCTCCACGATCTTTCCATCAGCTTCCGTCAATTTCTTCTCCAATTCCTCCAGCTTATCGTCTTTTTTCTCAACCAGCAACTCCAAACTGTCGCATCTGGCGGAGATTCTGTGGAACTCTCTGGTTCGCTCCTCCTCGGCCTTTTTCTCCTCCACGGCTCCATCCGCAATGGACACCTTATCCAGTCCCTCGCTGAGCTGCTCGAGCTCAGGCTGAATGGGAGCTGGAACTGTCTTGAGATCCTCCTCGAGATCTTGGAGACGGCAAGCCGCATTGCACTCATCCGTGTCCTCGGAGCGCGCGTAGATGTCCGACGGATTCGACGAATCCGAATCGTAGTTTGATTCGGAATCCGATTCCGACTCGGATTCGGATTCAGAATCGGAGCCGGAGTCAGAGCCATCCTCCGACTCGGATTCCTCCTTGACGGACACCATGTCCACCTCCTCCATCACCTGCTCTTCCAGCGCCGCCTTCTGCAAAAGTGGCTCATCGGCGACCGAGATGGCGTCGTCCTGATCGACCATTTCGAAGCTGATGATACTTCCGGCAGTTGACATGGTGCAGTTGGGGATGGAAGATGGGAGATTGGAGATGGGATATGGGCCAACTGAAATTCAAACATGAGAAGTGAGAAAATGGCCATTTTCTGATCAACGGATAGGTTAGAGAGATGAGAACGATCGGATGCCTGGGTCAGACGTTGCCTAGGCAATGGCGGTTCTGTAGTGTTTCTATGAGATGGTACTGCCAAATTAGTGCAAAAAGCGAACTGCCATCGACAGATTGATGGGATATGAGGCGAATGAAGCTGTGTGAAAGAGAAAACGACTTCATACAGGCCAAACTCGTGGCAGCTTGGTAGGAGGTGTTAACTGAGCTATTCAGCCAAAATCTGGCCACTGCGAAGCCATTCAAAACCCTCAAAACCCTCAAAACCACCGTAAATTTCAATTTGTCGCTCCGCCCCTTTCCCCCTCCAAAATCGCGTTCCGAGACGAAACCCCTCCAACTACCATAACCCGCCTCCGGAAATGAGAATGAGCAGGTGTGGTCGGGTGTGGATTAGTGATATCTGTGAGGGAGGAAACCGCCCGTAATTGCTCGACCGCCACCGTCAATTAATTATTCCTCTAGGC
>LR578668.1:0-11551 GCA_900536345.3 Caenorhabditis sp. 39 LS-2015 | reverse complement strand
ACATAAATCCGACGGACGAGTGAACGTGATGAACCCCGCAATTAGGCGGGCGGGAGAGAGCTCGTTTGGGAATAGTTTCGATTCTGATTCCGAGAAGAACGATGACAAATCAGCGAGTGATCACTTGGAGGTTTCTGCAGCAGGGGCATCAGAGATTATGACTGAGAACGAGGAGAGCAGCGAGTGAGCTGAGCGGGGTAGAGGTTTGCAGGATGGTCTCGCAGCGAAGACGTAACCGGAAGCATATGGAAGTCTTAAAGGAGCATCACCTATGGATGGTCTCTGACCTTATTAAGCCCTGCCGCTGATTGCGCTTCAGAACACGGTAGGCTGTTGGGAACTTTAAAGGTGCATTGATGATTATGAGTCTCCACACCTATGGATGACCTCGGATCTCAATTGGTCCCACAGCGATCATTAGCCAATCCGCCTATCAGGACACAATAGGTAGACGGGAATCTTATGGCGCCAGATTACAGCGGATGACCTCTGACCTCATTGGGCCCCGGAAGGAAATTTACCAAATCAGAAACAGGCCCACGTTTTAGAACAGGGTAAGTGATGGGGAAACTTAAAGGTGCATTGATGATTATGAGTCTCGACACCTATGGATGACCTCTGACCTCATTAGGTCTTACAGCGATAATTACCACCCTGCAAAGCTCATCCGCGTATCATGACACAATAGGTTAACGGGAATCTTATGGGGCTTCGTCTTGGGACCACATTTCAGCGGATGACCTCTGACCTCATTAAGTCCTACAGCGATCATTAACAAAATATGATGCTGATTTGCGCTTCAGAACAGGGTTGGTGATTAAACACCTTAGACGTATCTACGTTCATCATTATGAGACTCCACACCTATGGATGACCTCTGACCTCATTAGGTCTTGCAGGGAGCTTTCCTCTAATGAGAAGACGATTTGTGTCTCAGAACAGCATAAGTCGACAAAACTCTCCGCGGTGAGCTTCAATTTCAACGGATGACCTCTGACCTTATAAACCCTTGCAGACGTAATCAGCAAGTTTTGCAGGCAGCAATCACCAACCAAATCTGATAAACAAAAACCTTCAGACCTCATCCCTGTGACACGCCTCATTATCCCAAAATCCCACCCCTTTTGCGACTCGCCTTTTCATTTTCTGACTCCGCTAATCCTTTAATTTCGAGAAACGCACGCATAGAAGTTCTACCTTTTGTCGCTACATTTTTTCGCGAATCCGCCAAATAATAATGTCCTCTTGGAAAGACGAAAAAGCGTTGTTCGGCATCAACGATTTGCCACGGGATAAACTTTATTTCTACTATCTCCTATTAGCCTTCGGATCCATATACTTCAATTACATCATAAGGACCAAAATAAAGAATGCCGAGTACTCCAAGAATTTCAAGGTAAGGACTTTGTTCACTAACAATAAGAAGTCAAAAGAAATATAATAAATTCTAGGCCTTAATGCAATTCTTTTATGGAAACTGCATCGTATTCAGCGCGGGAATCATTGTTGTCGCTGTAAGTTGAAATCATCGATGTCAAAGTACTTATTAGAAAAAAAAACTATCAGATCGTTATCCTAGCGTCGATGACATATAGTGGAGGTGGAATTCAAGCAACTTTTGACATCTTGAGCATCGTCTTTTCGTTTTCTGCCTTCTGTAAGTTATAATAGATTTTAGTCTTGTAAGCAAATCCTATGTACTATTCTTAGTGTTTCAACTCCTCTTCATCGTCATGCCCTTGGATTCGTATCTCCGGCGGCTCTGCAGATCTTACGTGAAATCGAAAAAAGCCCCTTGGTTGCTCGGAACGGCCGCAGTCATCGGAGCAATCATCATTACCGGATTCGGAATTGTTCACGGTGACGTTTTCTCTTGTGTTCTCATGAAGGACTGCCCCCTGTTTGAAAGCACTACCGAGCAGGTTGATAGGACGATGTTCAATGTGAGCTAGTTGCCGTCAACAGCCGACGTAAAAAAAAACTTTATGTCTAGATCCGTCTCGCCCTTGTCGTTCTTCAAGCGATCATCCCATCCAGTCTGTACTTCATGGATTCGTTTGAACATCGGCAGCAGCCACAAAAACAGCCACAGTAAGATCATTGTTTGGTGATACCTTTTTCTATAAGAAACACTCTTTTAGCATGGCACCGAATCTTGTGATGAGTATCGCGTTCAACGTCTACTACCTCTTCCTCTTCACCCTAGGCACTTCAAAGTTAGCGAACACAACTTGGCAATTGGCCAACATTATTGTAAGAGTTTCCAATGGCCAAATTAAATTTGTACCAGTGACCATTTTCAGATGCTGCCAGCCTTCGCCATCGTGCCACCCGCCATCTGGATCATCACCCTGCATTTCGAATCCAAGACGCTTCTGAGACGTCCACAACCTCAGAACCGTGAGAGGGAATTAGTGGGAGCCGGATATGGAGCCACCGTGACACCCGCTTCACAAAACTTGTGAGGCATACGTTTTACTGATCTCTTTTTCTCTGTAGTTGTATATTTATCATTTTTTTAGTCCATCGTTATCAAAAAGTTTTCAACTAACAAAATGTTGCAAATTTATCAATTCGCATGTTATCAATTTCCAATTTTTTCATATCTCTCAATATAGTCTCTAAAATCCCAAAAAACTCATTTCCAACAAGCTCTATGCAATTTGTTGATACGACATCGATACCAATACCCAATAATAAATGAATTCGACTAGTAATCGATACGAAACTTTCAAAAACATAAACAAAATGTAATGCTACCCACCTCCACTTCCCCTCACCAGATAAACACTTTTCTGCCATTCGCAACCAAAATTTTCCAATACGAAAATGCTCCGAGTTTTCCTATTCTGCCTAGCGCTATTCCTCACTTCCAAAGCCCACGGAGCCATGGATTTTAAGGGTATGGACTTGACGCGACGTAAGTTAGCTTATCACCTTATCATTTTATCACTAAACCTCCTCAGATCACCCCGGAAGAATCCTGTCGCTGTTGATTGGTACTTGTCAAAAAAACGAGGACACTTGTCAGATGGTGAGGCGAATGGAGACCCAATTTTTTTTTTTTAAATTTTACTTGTTCATTTAGAGCATCGAATCCACCGCCCATTTCCTGTCAAATATCAACGAATTGATTCTCAATTTTGATCAGAAATTCGAACATGAACTTTTTGCTATGGTACGTGAATACGCTCTACTGCAAAAATTTAAAAAAAAAATGATTTTTTCTAGATTGAGGCCTTATCCAAGGAACTGACCCATTGTAAAGATGTGATTTGTGTCATGGAATTCGAAAAGCATCATGGAAGGAAGTTTGAGTTGGTTATTCAAAAAGTTAGTTTTCCAAATAAAAATTTTTGTTCCCTTCAAGACCCATATCCTTTTAGGCCGCCCATATCCTCACCTCACTTCCAAAAGTCGAACAATTCGCCTGGGAACAGTCCATTCTTCAACCGCCGCCATTTTTCTAATTTTTCTAATTGTAAACTAATCGATAATTTCGGCTAATTTATACATAAAATTGTGACCTTCCCACATCAAATTATCATTACCAACTTCATTTCTCAATGATCAGCTTATCAATCGGTCTTATCACTGATACCGAGCAGATCGCTCCTAAACAGACCCAAATCTGTTCTGATGATCGTATGGAGCTGATAATTTTCAATAACCTTGGCTCTTATCACCCGGATTATGTGGTACTATGTGGTGATACGGAGATATGGAACCCATGCGTTTTAGATTTGGTGTGAATCACGAATATCTTTGAGTGGGTATATTGAAAATTTTCGATTTTTCAGGATCTAGGTCAATTTGATGGTTCGGAGCTTATGGTATACGACAAAAACTGTCAGAGATACAAAGTTTTGATGGAATTGAGAAAGTGCGCTCCATTGATAAAATTTGACGACAGTAGAGAACAAGTTATAGGGCCTATAAAACCGCCACCGATAAAACCGCCCAGTTCTTTGTGAAAACCCCACTGGTTCACGTCAATGTAGGAGTCAAAGGTCACATTTTCAAAGCTCTCATTGATACGGGCGCTCAATTATCGATTATCTCCAAACAGGCGGCTCAAAGATCCGGAATCTGGGATCATTTGGACTCGAGATTCCACGTGGAAGCATCAGGAATCGGAGGGTTTCAGAAGGCTCTGGGCAAGATTTTGGATGGTTTGCATACCAAATTTTTACAAAAAAAACGGGAGAATATCGAAACTTTTCAGTGGAACTCGAGTTTTCTGGATGGATAATTCCAGTGGTCCTCACGGTTTTCGAGGAAAATCCCATGGAAAACGAGTTGATTTTGGGCGTCGACGTGTTGACCGCATATGGTGCATGTATCGATTTTAGGAAGAGAACTTTGCGGTTTGGGGAAGTGGAAGTTGGCATGGAATGAGGATGATTTTAATAAAATGAAAAAAAAACGTGAACTTTTCTGTATTAGTAACTATCAGGAAAAATCAATAAAATTCACAATCATTCCAAGCAACGGAAATATGAAAAAGATGAAGCTGCTCACGGGAATCATGGTAATTCTGTTGACAATCTTCGGAATTGTGGTTTCAAATTTGGACGATGAAGGTAAAAGGGCGGAGGACGAGTTGAACATGGTGCGGAGGAAGTATGCAGAGCGATTTGGAAATGGCCCACTGCCAGAGCTAGTGAGCACGCCTCATACGCCCAGGTACATCATTGAAGATTATGTTTAGGTCCACGATGAGCTACTGACCTCAATTGCGCGGACATTCTCACCAGAATGTGAAAAATGGACTCATGGACCAAACTATCGGTTTACAATGACATCCGGCGATCCCCTAGCATCACGGTTGCTCGCAACCGACGTCAGTGTAGCAATCCTGAGTGCAGGCTACGAGCAATTGCCAATTTCGGACGAGGAAAAGAACCAGTACGCAGTAGTGAACGACGCGATGGACGATATTTCGCAAAAGTATTCGATCGTTGGAATGGAACTTTTGAATCCGGCACAGACGAACATCGGGTGCGCCAACACGAGATGTACGGGAAAAGTAACGGACGAGTTTAAGGTGGTGTTCAATACCACCAAGGAAACGTACACTTATGCCTCAGTGTGTCTTTTCGGGCCAAAGTGGGTATTATGTTCAGGAACTTTAGGAATTCTAAAATTTTTTTTTTGGTTGTAGGAACCAATGGGCGCCGGGAGAATTGAAAAAGTACCGGAAGATGGCGTTTGAAACTGTCAAGGACGTTCAGAACTTGAAGATGGTTGTTGACTCGAACAGGAGATTTGTTCAGTGGTTCAATGGTGCTATGCTGAAAGAATAAAGAGTTTTTGGATGAAATAGATGTGGATTTTGAGGAATTTGGGGAATTGGGGTAACCAACGGCTGATCTAGGATCGCAATTTGCTCCAACACTAACCACCGTAAATCCACATGAAACCACAGTAAATGGTCGATTTACGGAAATATAGTCTGGTGTAGATTTACGGAGATCTAGTGTCAATTTACAGAAAACTGGCACGTATATTTAGTGACAATTAGTGTGGATTTACGGTGAACTGAGCTAGTGTAGGTTTACGAAGAATTGGTGGAGATTTACAGAGGGTTAGTATGGATTTACGAATGTACAGATAAGGGCAGTCTTACCTAGTCCTTGCCTAAGCCTTGGACAATTCCTTAAGGAGTAAGTAACGATTGCTCTAGAATGAACCCAGTTACGTCAGCGGTTACCCAAACCTTGCTTAAACCTTGGTTAAACAAGTTTTCAAATAACTGTACACGTGAAACCCCACTTAACCCCTAGGTCATTCCGTGACCTTATCGCTGGATAACCATCACCAATAAACCCGCTATAAAAAGGGCGATATTCTGCTCAAATCCAATTTCAATGATTATCATCATACCGGACTGGACAACATAAAATTACAAAGCAAAAACATCAAGTTTGACGATCAAAAATGAAACTTCTCGTTGGAATCATCACAATCTTCTGGATCTACAAAACGGGCGGTGCGTACAGTCTACAGGAGAAGAACGCGACGGTGGCAAGATACAACAAGATGAGAGCAGATTTTGCGCAAGCGACAGGCACCCGAAGGATGAGCAAGTTGGTGGGTTTTTTTTCGGAAGATTTTAAGGTGACAGAGTGAACTTCTAGGTATGGAATAATTCGTTATCATCAAAGGCGACTTCTATGATGGACGACTGCAACCGATGGTACCAGCAATGGTTGGATTACGGGGACACTCATCGTCTGTTTCCGGAAAGCCACGATCATCAAAGAAAGACGGGACAGCAGATTATCAACTTGTTTCTCGACGCCCTGGTCTTATCAGCAGTGCATGATCAACTTCCACAGGACAAGGACATCAATAAGGAAGCATTTGCAAAGTTCAACGACTTTGTGGAGACTCGCAAGAACCAGACGTTGATGCTGGATCTGGAAGTGTTAAATCCGAGCAAAACGCAGATTGGATGCGCCAAGAAGACTTGCACGGGAAGGATACCGGCGGAGATTATGCGAAAGTTCACCTTTGAAAATGACACGTACACGTACACGGCGGCATGTTATCTCGGACCAGGGTGAGCCTTTGTGAGCTGAAATTTTTCAATTCTTCAATTTTGGTTTCCAGCAACAATTGGAGTGCCAAGGAGTTTGGACAAGTCCGACGGCAATACTATGAGTGGAAGAAGGAGAACATCTCGAAACAGGATATGAAATCGGCGTCGGCACTGGTCTCGCTGTACTTTGAACCGAGGCGAAACTTTGCGACTGGGAACTTGGAAATTGTGTTGATTTTGTTGTTGACTGTTTTTTTTTGGTTGTCAGTTAATGGAAAATGAATGTTGAGCGTTGAATTCAGGGGGAAATGTGTATATGGTACTCGTGGATCGTGGCCAGAGAGAGCTAGGGCTAGCAAAGACTAGTAAGAGGCATTAGTGACTCGTAGGAGCTACCAAGAGTTATTTGAGTTAGTAACAGGTAGTAGGAGCTCAGGACACCTAATTAGAGCTCGTAAGGGCACCTAGGAGCTAGTAAGCGGTAGAGATAGCAATCCTGGAATAGAAACTAGTAAAAAGATAGTAAAAACGCTAGCAAGCCTCGCTAAGCCTAAAATCTGCGGTTGCGAAGTGTCGGGGCTATAAAATCCCGTCAAAGCCATCCCCTCCCTCTCCTCCAGCAAAAATTTCAAAAACGTGACATTTTCCAACACAACACGCCAATTTTTTCGCTTCCACTATCCAATCACAGTTTTTGATAACCAGCCAGTGCAAAAAACATCAACTTTGACGATCAAGAATGTGGTATTTCATCGGGATCATTATGCTCTTCACTGTCTACAAATTGGCTCCGCCCACAGCCGCACAATCCGCTAACCTGACAGGTTACAGTCTTGAGAGACTGACGCAGTACAATGAGATGAGACGGGTGATGTTTTGGTATGTGATGAGGAACCAAACGAACATGGACTTGGTGAGCTCTCTTTGGCTTAGTTTTTATACATAAAAGATGCCTAGGAATGGGATGATGATCTAGAATTGCTCGCTGACGACATGCCGGAAGACTGTAATCAATGGACGCCACACTGGAAGAAGCGCAACTCGAGTTATCGATTTTTCCCAGATAGCAGTGATCATAATGGCAGGGAACTCATTAGAATGTACATATCAACCTTGGTTCTGGCAGTGGGATATGAGAAATTGCCGATTAGCGATCGGGACAAGTTGACGTTTGCCAAGTTGAACAGTTACGTGGAAGCGAACCTGGACGAGATCTCCTTGATGTTTCTGGAAATTGCGAACCCAAATCAGACGAGAATCGGGTGTGCAAAACGGAAGTGTTCGGGAAAGATACCGAAGAAAATAGCGACGGAGAGAATGTTCGTGCTGTCGAATGATCGGTATGAGTATACCGAAGTTTGCTTTGTTGGGCCAGCGTGAGTCCCCCATCCATATAGATCGAAATTCCATTTTGTAAATTGGAAAAAAAGTTCAGGAACAAATGGTCACTGGACGATTTCAATATGGTACGACGGAACGAATTCGCGGCACTTAAAAACAAGCTGACTGAATGGACAGTTGCACCATATGCGACTATCGCGTCACTCTATGACTCGGGCGTTTTCTCGGGACACCCAGACGAGGATAATAGCTCCTTTTTGGATTTGATTATGATTTGGGTCATCGTTTTTTGTTTTTGTGTTAACTTTTTATCAAAGTATCAATAAAGCTATATTTGTTGCCTAGCTGTACCTTTAAAATTGATGAATCGGCTAGATTTATAAAATTAATGAATTTGTGACATAAACTCCATTCACGTTCTTTTAAAACACGCAACGAGGGCAGTAGAACTATCAGCTGAATACGTGACCTTTCTGACAGATAACGATCTCCAAAAACGCTATAAAAGGAAATCAAATCCACTATAAAGTCAGTATCAGTCTTCACCTCAAGAGAAGTTCTGCTACAACGAAGCGCTTGAAGAAACGACAACTTCAGCACTCGACAATGAACACCCTCACGGGCATCATCCTGCTCTTCGCAATCGGTGGTATGGCATGTGATACATGGTCGAAGAATAATTGGAGAAGTTACAGCGCACACCGTCATCGAAGCTGCCTCGATCCCGACCAATCTCACCGAAGCATTTTTGAATCGAGTCAAACGACAACCATTCTTCCCGCAAGATTTCCTCATTGAAAAATCGGATCTTTCGAAAATTAACGAGCTGCGAAGAGAATTTTCTCGGCAGACCGGAATCGCCACACCTGATCTGGTATGCTGTTCTAGGAAATAACCTGCGTACTTCTGTTTTCTTGCAGCGTTGGGACGACCGAATGCTTTCCAAAATTTACGAAGTATCAAGTGACTGTGAAAACGAAGACCAAGGCTATGACTTCCGCTATTTCCGTGCAGGACCGGACGAGATGGGATTATTTGCCGACGGCTTGTTCTATGTGATTGTACTTATGGCCGCAGATCCCGACAAAATACCCAATATTTCTGAGAATGCCAAAGAAGAACTTCACGAGTTTAGGAAAACCTTGGAAGAAAACACTCACAAGGTTTCTCTACGTCTTTTTGAAGTTTTCAATCCGGATCAGACTATGATTGCTTGTAAGCACCATCCATGCAGAGCAAGAATTCCTGATGAATTTTTAAAATCGTTCCCTGGAAAGTTGCCAAGCAACCAGTACTCGTATTCCCAAGTTTGTGCTCTTGGACCAACGTGAGTGCATCAGCAATACGAACATGTTTGAAATATATTCAACATTTGCAGTGGCCAGTTCAATGATAAGACTATGAATCTGGTCAAGAATAACCAGATTCAAGCTCCTGGAATCGAGGGAGGTTTGAGACAAACTAAGGTGGAAGTCAAGCAGTCTGCTCCCTTGACACGTTCAAAAATTGATCCCCCCTCAAAGCCGTCAGGCCCTTCGGGCCTCAGAAATTCTCCAGCCGAAGCCCCGTCTGCTCCCCCGGCCTCTAGCAACTCGGAAGCCGTCAAATCGTCTGTCGCGACTACGTTCAGCGGAGCACTTTTCTTTGCAGCGGCAGTTTCGATTATTAATATGATCATTTGAAACTTTAACTGATGATTGAATGAATGATTGAGTCGAATTTACTGATTGAATGTTCAGCTTGTTATTTCGTTAGATATTTTTCTTACTAACGAGACTAGTTGCTCAAGACTTCTTCTCGACGTTTCGAAACCTACTCGAAGTCATAGCTTTTCTGTTCATTGTTAGTGAATTAGCAGCTGTTTTGCAGAGCTAAATCACTACATTACATTTTTAAATTTGTCGATGACTGATAGGGTTCTTGAAGTGTCGCCAAGAACAGCTCTTCAACCCATAAAGTTATCTACTTTCAAAACAATAGTCTAATGTAAGATAAAAATCAATTCTATCAGCTGAATACGTGACCGTTTCAATAGATAAGTTATCGGAGATAACTATCTCCAAAAATTGCTATAAAAGGCGGCAAATCCGGCATAAAATCAGTATCAGTCTCTCCTTCTCAAAAGGAACACTGATACGACACCAACTGCGAGAACCAGCAACTTCCTCCGGCACCGGACAATGAGAACCCTCCCGAGCATCATCCTGCTCTTCACAATCGGCGGTATGGCACGTGTTCAATGATTGGCGGATAATTGAAGAACTTACAGCGCAAATCGTCACTGAAGCTGCCTCGATTCCGATACCGATCCCCAGAAGTCCCATCGAGTCGCTGTTGTCTCGCTCAAAACGCGATGAGGTTAAAATCATCACGGAAGCTGATATCCCTCTAATTAATCAGCATAGAAAACTGGTTGCCAATCATACTGGAATCGCAATGCCTGATCTGGTACGATTCTGATTTTTTTGATGTTCTGATTTAGTTGTTTTTACAGAAGTGGGACAGCCAAATGGTCGCTAGAGCCGAGAAAGTGTCGGCAGACTGTACCAACGAGGAGCAAGGCGCTGATTTCCGCTTTTCCCGGTATGGTGCTGATAACAACGGTCATAAAGTCGAAGCACTGTTCTATGCAATTGTACTTCATGCCGACGTGCACGAGAAATTGCCCGATTTGACTGAAGAACAGAAAGAATCACTTAAAAAGATTTCCAAGGACCTGAAGGAGAACCCGCACAAGTACTCTCTGCGAATGTTCGAGGTGTTCAATCCGTATCAGACGATGATTGGATGCGCCAAGAATCCATGCCAGGGAACTATTCCGGATGTGTGGGAAAACAAATTCGACGGCAAAACGTTCTCCTACTCTCATGTTTGCGCTATGGGATTGTCGTGAGTGGATTAACAATTGCCAAGCAACACGAAAGCTTGCAATGTTTCAGATCCAAAATACCGGCTGATATTGTGCAGATGATTCACAACCACACGATTACCATCGCGGATACTGAATAGGCCAGGCCAGCATGGTGTCGCGCCCCTCACTGGTTTCTGGTTTCCGAGCCAAATTTGAAAGCGATGTAGTTTGATTTTGTAAAGAAAAAAGCGTATTGACGGTTGAATGAATGAATGAAGTATAAAGTGATACGGAGACTTTAAATTGTATGACAATAAGCGATAAAAATCAATACAATCAACTGGAGACGTGACCGTTTCAATAGATCGCTATCTTTTAGAATCTATTTAAAAAAAAGCAGACTCGGAATAAAATCTTGACCAGTCTTCATCTCAAAAGGAATTTCAATATTTACTACAAAACGTTAACACTCGACAATGAAAACCATCACGGGCATCATATTAATCTTCTCAGTTGGCGGTATGGTACGTATTCAATGGTCGGAGAATAATTGGAGAAGTTACAGCGCAAGTCGTCACTGAAGCTGCCTTGAATCCGATCAATGATGTTCTGGCTCGACGCAAACGAGCATCGGGTTTTACAATTTCAAAATCGGATCTCCCAAAAATAAATAGCCTAAGGAAAGAGTTTGCTGAAAAGTCTGGAATTCCAACAGCAGATCTGGTATGCAAATTTATGAAAACTGGGTGTGCATGATTTTGTTCTTTTGCAGAGTTGGGACACCCAGCTGGTTGAAAAAGCAGAACAAGTAACAA
>LR578633.1:0-21618 GCA_900536345.3 Caenorhabditis sp. 39 LS-2015 | reverse complement strand
AGATGTGGAGTGAAGTAGGGACAGATAATAGAGTTCACAGTAGTCTTATTGTAGGTCGGAAGAGATGGGTTGCGCATACAACCCGTCGGTTTGCGACAGCACTGAGATGTGCGTTCTGTCGGGGTCCCGATTCAGAGTTGGTAGAGTAGGGTATCGGCGGTCCGAGCACTCATAAAATAGCTTTAATACACCGTATGAGGAAAAAATCTGTGCTAAATGAACCTCGTTCCCTGATAGATTCCTTATGCATCGGGCTAAAAAATTCAGACAGAAGTTGTGGAAGAACAAAGATTTATTGGAGTCGAGAAGGGGGGGGGTATGCATTCGGAATGCCTGTACAATAAAGAAAAATAAAAATACAGGAGATAATCAGATACAGATATGTAGAGATCATTGTTTCCAAACAGAGATCACAGCTGGAGCTCGTTGGCATCGTGATCATGGATCCGGGCACAGTGCGAACCGAATATACTTCTCATCGCATCCCTCGCTGCAGCACTTGGTCGCAATGTTCTCCTCGGTCACTGAAACACACACATATTATGCTAACTGCTACCCCATGTCAAAAATTCAAAAATTCTTACCTGTACGAGTTTCATTGCAGATCGATTGAGCATACGCCAGCAGTTTCTGTCCGCATTTCTTCTCTCGGTACGAACGAATGCCTCGAGACTTGGTCTCCCCATAGCGAAGTTCATCGAGATAATTTGCGACGATGGCTTCCTCGCTTCGATGAAGCATCTGAAGCTCTTGTTGCAGATGCGAAAGACTTTGGATCTCTCGAGTACGGAAGCTGCCGGCGATGGACATTGAGCAGCAAAGCACGAGGAGGGCCAGGGTCAAGGTCTGCATGGTTCCAGGGATGAATTGATTTCGATTCGGTTTCTTTTATATTTATTTTCAAAAGGGCGTTGCTGAAAAGGGGTGGAGTCAAAATCAGTTCCACGGATTCGTTTTGGAGTACTCGATGCGTCATTTTGGGAGCAGAACAGAGGTCGACGAGTCCTGTGAGAACTGCTGTTAATCACGAGTTTAGGAGAGTGCAATCCTGTGCTATATTTAGCGGAAAACCACTTTGGAAAGGGTATGGGAAATGCTAAATCTATGGATAAGATTCTAGCACTAATTTCAATAATTCATGACGGTTTGGGTCAAGGAACGGATCTATTCTCAGCCACATCGAGCGAACGGAAACCGTCATTTGAAAATGACGTGCACGTTTATTTGCCATGGAAGAAAGGAGGCCTAGACTGGTTTTGAATGGTTTCGACACTGATTTCAGGTAGTCAGATGATCGGAAGTTTGGCAACATCTGAGGAACTCACTTGGCAAACATTTGCCGATGAAACAAAGCGAGTGCGATCGAACTTTTTGTGAACTTTTTGTTTCAAATTTCGTAGGGTCATGGTGGAGTTTTTGTGGCTGGTTTTGATTGCAAATGTTGAAGAAAGAACAAATATTGAGAAACAGAGGTCAGAAGGTCGAGCGGGAGATGTATTTTGATCTATTTAGTCTGTACGCAGGAAATGGGTATGTGTATGTGTGTGTGCATGCCACTCCATATTTGGCAGATGGGTCCACTGGGCATCAGTTAAATGTTCTTCATTCCATTGGTCAGGAAATGGACTTTGCTTTCATATGGCTTGAATGCAATTTCAAAATGTCCAAAAAATCTAGCATTTTTTAATTAACTGGATGTGTTCTCGAAGTCCACCAGGTATCAAAGCAACATGCCTTCAATATGGATAGGCTAAGTTGTCTGTTTTTCAGGAATATATGCCCTGTCGTCCCTCATCTTCAGCATCTTTCCTTCCTCCCACACAGATCAGACCCAGTCGTCTGCCCCATTCTCTTCCAGAACACCCAGCAGTCTTCCTGATCTCCCATACTTTTCCAGATGTTCCGAGTTGTGCACAAAGGACTCCCGAACTCTTTCTGTCTCTGCCTCCTTGTCTTATATTAGATCAGGAAGAAAGCAACATTCTAGTTTCGTTTCGTTTCGCCGCGATAAGTCGAAGAGTGCGCATGTTCTTTTTCATTTTCGTAGTCAGTGTGCCAGGAAGTGCGATAATCAACACCTATTCCAAACCGAGAATTCGGAAGTTTCGACAACAACAATTAGAGTTTGTGAAATGGCTATTTTGGCACGCACGTTTCCTCATTTCGTCATCGGAATCTTTGATGTCAACGCATACTAAATACAATTCTTGAGCCACACCTTGACGCCTCCTGGGGGATATTTAGATAATGATGTTCCATCGCAGCGTCACTTTGTATCTTTGTCTCAGAATACCCTATTTCACCTTCCGCTATACTTCGTCAAATTGGCTCCTTCGAGATTGGAATAAGTCTCTAATCCTAAACACCTTCCAGAATAATCTCTCAGACGAATCGGGGGTGGAAATCCGCTCAGATTAGACCACAAACAATAGGTTGAAAGCTAAAAGTCAGTTGTTGTCTATTGACAAACATATCATTTTGCATTTGGATTAGCAGAAGACTATGGTAAAGGTATTAAAAGATTGGAAGTCAGACAAGATTTATTTGAAAAACAAAAAAGCGAAAATCACAGGAAGTTGAAAGAGCGTATATGCCTGGTTTATGGGCCGGAAAATAATGCCTATAACACTGGGTAATTGCACATTACAGTGGAAAAAATACTGATGAAGAAGGAACAATTTGGTTGTCTGGGAAAATGAAAATTTAGGTATAAATTAGGTCGACGATACGGTATCACTCGGTTCATAGAACACACAATCATTTAGGATCTGGGCAACAAGCTTCCTTGATGTAGCTGTCCGAACATTTAGTAGCGCAGCAGACCGTCGAAATGTCTAGGTTGGTTCCTGGAATTCAAAACATTTGGGTCTCAATACGATCAGGAGAGAAGAACTGTAGCTCACCTGGATTGCATGGCCCCTTGCAGACATCGTTGATCCTCGGTGGAAGATACTTGCCGCAGTATCCTTTGAGCGCCGGTGCCGGGTGTCTTCGGTAACGGTACACTGGTCTCGGATCATAGAACATTGTGAAAGCTGACTCTCTTCCATGCAATCGGTGTTCCACCATTGTCGGCCTGTCTTGTTTACTGCTGATGACAGTTGACTCGGTTTGAACCAAGCAAGAGACAAGAAAGATCATGGGAATGACGGAGATCATAATGAAAGGATGAATGATGAGTAGTAGTGGTTCCAAACGAGACAGACGCGACGGCAAACTTTAAGTTGTGTTTGTCAGAAGAGTAATCAGAAGAACGGAGCACTTTTATAGGGTTCAGTGTTAAAGGGCGTGGTAATTTGACGAGATACAAACTCAAATTCCCCATATCTCTTCTTCTTCTCTAAATCAGCTCAAAATAGCCGGTTATCGGTGTTAAAGGGCACGGCTCGGATCGACAAGAGAACGTTGAAACCGCAGAGAATCGTGCGTTTCGATGGGAATGTTGGTCAAATTGTACCTGAAATTCTTGAGAATTGAGAAGTGATTGTGATGGTGAGAAAGTTGAGTTGGGAATGAGCTGAGCTAGACGGAAATAATCAGACGTTTTTTGAAAAAAAAAAGTTCAAATTATCAGTTTCACCATGACAGGTCTCGCCGCAGAAAAAATACGAAAGACAGTGTGCAAATCACGGAGGCGGTTATCATCGTTTCGGAAACTTTGGTCATACGACGCTCACAAGGGAACCTTTTATACGAAGGTTGGAATTTCGAAAAACGGATTTCACAGATCGATAGAGCGTCCTCAAATTAGTATATTTCTGTTTTCAAAACCTGCTAAATATCATTTTGGGACACTGTCCCATCGTGTCAAAGTGTCCATTTTAACTAAATTTGCTCGAAATTCAGCAATTTTCACTATAAATTCAAAAAATTCAATATTTCAAAATGATATTTAGCAGGTTATGAAAACGGAACTATACTAATTCGAGTACGCTCTATCGATCTGTGAAGTCCGTTTTTCGAATTTCCAACCTTCGTATAAAAGGTTCCCTTGTCAGAAACTCTAAAATCGCATCTAATCACTTGCAGACGTCCTATATATACAGTGTCAATTTATTTGTGCCACGTGGTTAAGCCAGACTCCATATGGGCCCACACTTCACGTGCTATGCACGTCTGCGCTATTTTTTTTTCAACTTTCCGCAATTTGGGCCATTCCTTAAATTTTGTCTTTTTTGGGCAAAAATTCTCGCTTTTTCATGTTAAAAACTGTTATTTTTTCAGATCTCCTTCCCTATTCCCGCCCATATGCTCTAAATTTCCTTATAAATTCTCTTCAGTTCACAGATATTATCTGATCCTATCAGACTCCACAAACTGATCCGATGTGCTCTTTGTACATTTTGTGTTTTAATCGGCGACGAAACGTCACCGGAAACTGACCTCTCTTTACTTTTCGTGGAAAAGATTGCCGGCGATCATCTGATCAGTCTGCTTTCTCTAATGGGATTAAAAAAGGAATATGTATCTTAAGAAACCAATGAGACTTAACGAATTCTAATCCACTTTGGCGAACCTTTGGTCGGTTTTTTAAGCCGACCGTTGTCTGCTCTAGCCGCAATTGACTTTAACTTTTTTGCTTTCTTGACTTTTTGAAACCATTTGAAAGGTTTCAATGTCTAGATTAATCAAACAGAAAGAACTAAAAAAGATCGAACGGAAAGAACGAAAATTGGAAAGATTAAGGTTTTTGAAGGCGTAGTCGAAGCCCGATTAGAGTCAGATTGGTACAATTGATCTTGATACTGATGTTACATACAATCTAACGATCGAGTGAAAATGACAATGATCATTGGACAGTATTTGATGAACTTTAAAAATAATTTCTCGACTCGACTTTGGTTCCAGACATTGGACAGGTGCGCTGATAAGAATTGATTCGTCAAAACTATCAATCGCGGTTCAACAGCTTACGTAGCTCGGACACGTTGTCAATTCAGGTGTTATTTTGAACACGGCTTAATTTAGATTCACAAGCTGTGGCTCAATCAACTTCCTTATGTCCATGTTTAGTGTGCAGTTTTTTGACCTCGACTATCTGACCGGAATTTCCGAAAATTCAGTATTCAAAAACTTTCCAAAAATTCAGTATTCACAGTGTAGATTTTCATGATCTCTCTTAAATCCAAGCAGAGTCGTCGTGCCCACGTTCTAATCCTTCATCGCAACACTTCTATTGCACAACTTGACTTTCGGTCCCAGTGGATACAAAGCGGATACAAGTGGATACAATACAAAGCGCCTTTTGGGTTATCGGAGTCCAATGATACTCGTTTCAGCACCCAAGTACCAAGATGATATGACGGGGTTGTTAAGGTTTGATTGGTTCGACTCATTGATAAGCACTATCAAAAAACCAGAAACTGCTGAAATTAGAGCCGAAAATAAAAGCAAAGCTTCAAAAAATCAAGTTGAGCTCAGATAAAAGGTTCAATACGTGGGCTCACGAGACTTCAAAGACGTCACCGATAATTAGGTCCTTGACGATGTCTAAATATATAATTTTTATCGACGTATGACCACGAGATGTGACACATGTTTTACAGAAATAGAAGTTGAGAATGACGACGACAGGTCACTCAAAGGAGTTGAGACCGCGGCTCGTCTGTTCAAAAGTTAAATTGATCCGGACCAGCCCGTTCCGTTCTGCTACTTTTAAGGATCGCCTCATTTTTTCTTTCCTCATGGTCCTAGATTTCTTAGTCTTACAACACAATGCCAATCAGATCATTAGATGATCATTCCAGTACAATCTGAGACGCGATGTGTCGCTGTCGGAACCTCCGCCCGGTCACTTCGATGCCCACTCCACTCTCCCCCCCCCTCCTTCTCCCTTTCTCTCTCTATTTCTCTCCCTTTTCTTCCGTTCAAAAAGTTTCGTCCCCAAATGTTGCCATTTCCAAGCTCCGCCCACTGTCTCACTTTTCGTTATCTTCTCGTCATGCTATTCCGACTCGCTACTGTAAGGGCGTGGTCAAAAATTTGAGATAAAAGGAGATCCTGTCGTTGATTTTGTCTCTCTGCAACTTGAATTTTTGACTCAGCTGTTCAAATGTCTTCAAAATTCCTCATCCTCTGCCTTCTTCTCGTTGTCCTTGCTGCCGTTGTTGATGCCCATCACGCCCGCCACTACAAGCACAAGTACCGCTTCGATTCTGAAGAGAAACGCGACAATTGTCTGGAACTGAATCGCCGAGCTCTGAAGATCTTGTGCAACTTGGAGGAAGGAGAGAAATGCCCGAAGGATCCAGGTAAGCATAAAATTTCTTTAAATACTCAGTCATTTCAATCAATGTTCTTACAGGCACTTTGGAAGAATATCTCTGCGACTATAACTACAACTTCGCCTTTCATAAAGAGAGGTGTTGCTAATGAGGTATTCCGCACTTTTCATCACGCTGATCTCTAATTATTCGTCACAATATTTTAATTTAATTTCATGATTTGACAAGGTATTTTTTTAAAAATAAATTCAATGTTTTTTTGAAATCCGTGAACATTGTTTTGAATTCATCCTCCGAGTCCATCTTCCGAGTCCATCTTCCGAGTCCTTCCATCGTCAGAAATCTTCACGAGATCCCTTCAGAAGTGTCAACTTCCACCCACTACCTTCGTCGTATGCTATTTCTATAGAGCAAACTTTGCAATATATGATTATGCACTTAGCGGAAATTATAGGTTGAAGTATTGACGTCGTCAAAATCATAATCATCATTGACGTCTTCTCGTTCTCTTGTAGCTTGAAACTTCGATTTCAATTCTGATCCTAATTTCAGCAGTGTCCATCCGATAAGCGCTTATCAACGAGTCAGACCAATCAAACCTCAACAAACCGCCCATCATATCATTGTTATACTCGGGTGCTGCTGAGACAAGTGAATTCCGATAACCCGAAAAGCGCATGGTAATTCGTTTGCTGAAGAGACTGGGAGCAAAAGTCAAATTGTGCAAAAGAACTGATAATATCAATTGATCAGAACACAGTTGGAAGATTAGATGATTGAAAAAAGAGTCGTTTAACGATCTTGAAACTCAAGCACCACGCGCTGTCCCAACGACGAAGAGTTCCCAGGATACCATAGGTCATCTAGACCGATTCGTTATTTTAGATCAGTCGCAGTCTCCTAAATGACGTGGTCTCTCTTATTATTCATCAGGTTTCAGCGAGATGTTCTACTTTCCCACGCATCCATCGTCGGCACCTTCGTTTTCTGATCCGGAATTCCAAATGAAACGAGTGTGCACAACTTGATCCAAGTAACCCGATTACGAATTTTCATGTGTTTCTTGATAACGAATGTGTCGAAAGAGACGGATGATAAGAAATTACTCCTCCTATTTTTGTTGACAAATAAGACGCCTGGGCATTCGTTGTGATTTTAAAAAAGGAGATAAATAAAAGAGTTGTGAAATGGTTCCATGTGTCATTATTCTAGGAAGCAATGGATTGCGAAAGGGGATAATCGAGGAAGTTTTCGGGAAGAGAGCTACGGAATGGTTTCGCAACCATAGACGTAGAAATTCAAAAACTGAAGGCCAGGATTTTGGGTTTCGTAAGCGGAAAACTCCCAACATGTCCACTGGGGCTTTCGGAAAGAAGCGATGACTATTTTCTCCTTAAATTTCCATGTCTAAAACGGTGATTTGTGTCAGACTGTGCCAAGCTGATATACCAGTTCCAAACTTCGAAATCAAATTCCAAACTCCGACTCTCGTTTCCCAATTCTAATCCGTTCAAAGGTTGTGTTCTGGAACCCGACTGGTATTCATCAATATGTGAAATAGATAACGTCTAAATCGGGTAATCGGTCTGCTCGAACGTCGCGAAAAATGTTGCGTTTTTCCGCCGTAGTTTGTGCAACATGGTCTGCTCTTTTGATGATTCATGTCAGAGAACAAACATTTTAAAGATAGATTATTGAAGTAACATACAAAACTTAAGAAACGGATTACTGGAATTATATTCTTCTGATCAAATCATACATCTTATACTCCCTCCAAAAGTAATAATAACTTCTACGTAATCATCAGAATTTCTATCCAAAAGGTTCTGATTTCTGACCACTTGAGAAACGCCTTCATCACACTTTTTGGCGGATCTCTGACTCGTTAGTGCGTTTCCCACCAAGTATATGTATACGTATTGGAATCAGCACTTTCAGAATCTCAAGAGACGTTTGTTGCAAAAAATTTAGTCCGAGTGATCTCACGGAGAAAACAGAATTATTGTGAGGGACCGAAAAAATACGTGACCCTCAATTATTTACATCGTTAAAGTACGTGTGACGTAAGCATACGTAGAATTGGACAAAGAAACAAAAACAACGTATTCCCCGATTTTCGAAGGTTATCGAAACGGTAAGAAGTCATCGCAGAGAGATCATCACTTAGTCGTAAGTACCCGTCAAAATATCTCTTACCGTTCCATTTCTCCAGAAAATGACTGAATGGGAAAAAGTAAAACCGGAGGATACACTGCCCAAATGGGTCATTCTTTGGCTCATCATTTCGGGACTCATTTGCACGTACGACGTGGCGTACACTGTGAACCGTCCGTATACCAATGACCCGGCAAGCTCTACGGCCAGCATTTTGTTTGGAGGATGTGAGTTGAGGGGGTGACTTTAAAATTGGCAGACGTTGAAAGTGGAAGGAGGGGAGGCTAGGCGTTGGTACTTGACCCCGGGTATCTAAAAAGTGTTGCCACTTCTAGCTGCAAGCAAAGCCGTTCACGAAAACATCCTTAAATCACGCAACAAGCGTTATAGGGAACTACGACCCTCTCCCCCCTACCGAAACGCCTTCTCAGTGGTCGCATGCGCGGTTCAAAAGAGAGATAGTGTTTTGTGTTGTGTCACACATTCACTCTGCCTTCCACTGTTATCTCTGGTCCGCCGGTCCCTCCTACAGATAGCGATAACAATGGTGTACACGACCTTGTCACTGGACCATGATTCGTTATGCTTAATTGTGATATAATGTTTGTCCAGACAGGAGACAACGGCACAGATACTGTGCTTGATGTGTTACGTGCCAATCGTTTTGCAACTTGTGCTCGCCAGCATCATGATATCAGCGAATCGAGAACTCTGCTCACTGATAAATGCATTCTAGTTTGATGAATCAATTCCACGTTTTCAGGGGCTCTCTACTCTTCCGTGGACCGTCACTATCTCTCCACTGATGACATCTTCACTTGTACCACGGGCCGTGTCATGCTTCTCGAATGCCTTCTCAACTTCCTCGCCGTCGGACTGGCATACTCTCGATCGAGACATAGTATCCTTCTGGCGTTCACCACCAACATTATGGTTCTTTGGAAGACGATTCTCTTTTTTTCAATGTTCCTCGCACAACCTGGATCGCACCTGTCTCCCATGAATCCAAACAAATCAATTTGGTCGAAGTTTATGATTTTCTGGATTCCAAACGGTGCGCATTTTGTTTACAAGCGGTAACTGAAGCTAATGGATTGAGTTTCACCTTTCCTAGATTGTTTATAAATCAGGAGAGGCGGAGGAACGATTGGGAGTGAAGAGAGTGACAGGATGTACCCGTTTAAAAGAGCCGGACCCTAGGCAGTCGGTGTCCATAATCATCAATCATTCTTCACCTGTCGTCCTCTATTCCATTCTCAATGCTTTCCACTAAAGCTCAAAGGGGTTCAGGATCCAGGAGCCTATCCAGGAAAGCTATCGGCGACTCTTTGGATCGACCGAGCTGCCCTAGGATATGCTCTTGGAGCCTGTTCCTTTTCCATACTCTTTAGCTGCTTCTCCAGGTAAACCTTAATCCGGATTCTTCCAGGTATCTGGGTTGTCATGCCCACTCTGGTTCTTTTCGGACTCTGGAACAAGCTTGCCCTGCCGCCGAAAATGTCGGAACAGTATTGGAAGGCGAGCAACAAGTACCGAGGAGATCTCGATTTTGAGGACAAACCCGAGCATTTTGACTAAGAAATTATGGTCTGATAGTAATGATAGCGTGGTGAATAAATTTTTGGAGGCTACAAAGTTTCTAGCACTTGGTGAATGTAATCTTTTGATTGTTTTATATGTTTGCTATCGACAATTTGTCATTTCGCATACTTTACTATTCGAAGAGAGCACATGGAGCGAGACGGTGAATGGCGCAATTTAAAGGGAACTAGGAGGGAAAGAAAGAATTTTTATGTAAAAATAGTAATTGATCGCTGAAGAATCTCTCATTGATAGTTTCTGATTGTGAGAGAAACATTTTCTTGCCAGACTTTCGGAACGAAGCATGATATTTTCCTAGAAACTCTGCTTTTCAGCAAAGTGGAAACAACGCGCACGGCTACGGACCACGACATTTCAGTTCGCATTCTCCAAACTCATGTCTCGCTAAATATCATCATCATGTTTGAAAAAAAGAGGAAGGAAAAATGATTTGTATGGCTCTTGACCCCTATAGGTGATGTTTCTTAAAGGTTATCATCCTATTAGGAGATCAGGGATTCCGATACTAGGGAGACATGTTAAGAACTTCCGGTTTTTCGCCTATCGGATGCAATGTTGCGAATGATATTTCCGTGGCGAAAAACGGAAGTTAAGAGAAAAATCGAATATGGGCACAGAGTGATGTTGGCAGAAACTAAGAGGAATTGATGTTGGATGCAGTGCAGTTTTTCCTACTGGACCGAGTCTAAACTTGAACTTTGGTTTGATTCTGAAAGAGTATGAAAAACTATGGCGCGTTTTTGAAAGAATGTAGAAGGTGGACAACGAAGTGGTTACGAGAAAAAAACGAAATGGAGCCAAAGAAATACCCGAATGAGCAGCTCGCTGGATTAGATTAAAAGGGAGACGTAGGCGCATGGACCCAGTCAGTATCATTGGCTATAAGACACATATAGACCCTAGTTTTCAAAAATGGTGGTTTCACAATTTTTCTGTTCGAATTTTTTTCGGTTCTCCACGTTTTGAATCTGCAATCTGAAACTGTTCAACATGAGCCGTAGCAATGCACCATTTTGGCCTCATTTCCGATTTTAATAGCAGCATGTTCTTCAATTGGAATTCCGTGTTTTGATCCATCCATCTCCTTCCCAACAAAATCTCCAATCTTACGTCATCAAGTCATCTAGTCCGTCAACCCAAAAACTGTTCCATCTTCTCCAAAAAACTCGCCGTAAATCCCATAAGAATCCTTGATTTTTGTCTGCTTTTTTTCGCAAAAGATCCCTTCGCAAGCCGTCCAGTCTGCCCATCTTTGACAAAAAACAGTTGCATTTCTTAAGATATTAGATTTCAGAAGACGATAACAAGTCGGTGACACAATCGGTGAAATGAAATGTGAAATGAGAAATGAAATTCAAGCTTATTATTACTGCAACTTATTGAAATCAGATTCAAGGGGAAACGAAGGGAGAGGGGGGAGAATCAAATCAAAGATTTATATCATATTCGGGTTGAGGAAAAGAAAGCGGTAAATACACTTCGAAGAAGAAGAAGAAGAAGAAGCAGCAAACCGTTGTTGTTCTTTTTTCACACTTGAGATGGACGACGCGGATAAGGACACTGGTAACTGGTTCAAAGAGCAATTAACGACGGAATGGAGGAAGCAGGGTGTTTGTGTTTTGGAAACAGAGAACCAACAGTTTCTGAAAAAACGATCCCTTTTGCAGCTTCTGAAAATTCTGAAAGCGGGGGAGGTAGCGAGTGGGATACGATATTCCGGTCCATCGAACCAAATGGGGTTTGCACGGGTCATAAACTCTTGAGAGAAGAGATGCCCTTCCTTCTCACTTTCTTTGCAACACACAACCTTTTACAACACTTGATCCTTAGCAGACGCCAATGACAATGAACAAAAAACTCCTTCGCCCTTAACTTCTTCGTCCGTGGGGGCGCTAAATTATGCAACATCATTTGAATGGGGCCGGGCCGAAGCGAATTCAAATCAAGATTAGTGGCCGGAAAAGGTGAAAATGGTTTGTGTTGTATTATGTATATGCGTATGAATGAGAGACGATGAATGTGTGTGTGTGTACTAGTGGTAGAGATGCGGAAATGTGTGAATGCCAAAGATGTACATACGGGCAGAACGAAGACAGTCGGCATGTGAAATGAAGATGACGGAAGGAGGAGAAAGAGAAAAAGGAGACAAGTTTGATTTGTAGAGGTGATCTCGGCTAGGGTCAAGTGCTTCAATGTCAAGAAGACGAAGGAATGTTGCCGTCGGATCGGAAACTAAAACACAATGTCGCATTGTCAGGTGTTTCCGGTTTCCGATTCCCGATTCCCGATTTCCAATTTTTTGTACCTACAGTATGATTTTCCCGAAAAAGAGTGGCATAGAGCTGAGTTTTTGTAGCCAAATATTGAAAAAAGCTGATAATATCAGGAGTTACAAAGTTTTTCTCGGAAAGTAATTTGGAGAATGAGATTTCAGTTTGTATGTTAGGTTTGGTATTATGCGTTCCTAAAAACGTAAGAGTTGGGATTCAAACACGCTTGAATCTCACCTCTCACGTTTTCAGGAATGCATAATATCTTTTATCAACTTTCTATATTTTTCTTTATTTTTTGCCAAAACGGTCCTAGTTTCCAAAATTCAAAAAATTAAGCTCAACTTTCTACTGTCAAGAATGTAACCATATCTCATCGAAAACTCCCTCCCCATTTCTCAAAGTTCATATGGAACTTCCGAATGCCCAAATCTCCTTAGATTGACATCTTTTTTGCTTCAAGTGGATTACGAAACAGTTGGCTAAATGACTCACTTACTCATCTCCTTGATCTCTCTCGAATTCTGAATTTCTCTGACTCAGTCGTCACCTTCCTCCCCCTCCTCCCCATTGCCTCATTTCGGTTTCTCTCCGTTATCCAGTCCTGTCGGTTTTCGCCGAAATCACCCGGCCATTTGATTTGCCAAAAACAAACAAAACATACACACACTCACAGACAATGAACGGATTCCCGGGCGCGGCGGCGTTGCGTAATCCGAACGCTTCGTCTCATCAAGCGGCTGCCGACAAGCATCTTCAATGTTCGATCCGTATCTCTTTGCCGCGGCAATAAATATTAATGTCCGAAAAGGAACCGTGCCCCACGTCTTCTTCGTCCTGGTCTTTCTCTTGCAGAACTTTTTCAGAGTTTCCCTCATCCTCTTCTATCCACACCTCATTTGCATACGGAACGAAGGAACGCCTTCAACAGCCGAACGGGTTTACTCTCACTGATTAGGTTGGAATGTTGAAGAAGAGAGAGGGAGATACCTGGAGGACACCTTGCCACGTCATGACGCATTCAGAAGCCCACGAAAAAGGAATTGTTATGAGATTCTGTGTGTGTGGTTGAGCGAAGGCGATAATAGCGGGCCCGAACACAACCGAATCCAGAAATACGCCCGCACATCCACCTATTATCATAACGATGTTCATCATAAAAGACCCATATGAAGCTGGATTCGCTTGAGAAAAAGAAAGAGAAAGAACAAACTCGCGGGAGGAGGCAATGACTAATGATTGTGGCACTTGTTGTCCGCCATCCATCGAACACCCAGCCACCCCACTTTCCATTTCAATCTTTCCATGCCGGTGACTAAAAAATTCGGAAAATGGGCGATGGATGCAAAGGATGACTGAAGTGTGCGGAGAAGGAACGAAAAGACGGGGATGTGATTAGTTCTTGAAAGCGAAATTAGATTAGCCGTAGCGTAGTTGGCACAAAGAGATGCCGGAGGAGGAGAAGACACTGACCCTGGAATGGCAAGGTGACAGGACAGCCAATTACAATTTGTATGTCGGGGAGGGGGTGGTGGCTGAGACATTTGAGATTTGAGACGTTCCGGAGAAGGGATGAGTGACAAGATAATCGGAAGGGAATTTGGAGGAAAGTGACCGGTTCATTTAGGGGAAAAGCACAGCACAGTTTTGGCCGGTTTTCACTTGATGTTCTGGAAGGGATAGTCAGTTTGGAAGATGAAGAAGGGACAGGGAGTCTTTCGTGGAAAAATTATGATGGTTTCCCCGGTTTCCTTTTTAGAAAACCTTCCTCCCTAGTTTTTTGATTCCCCTCTCTTCTTTTTCCTTTTTCCGCATTCCCAAAACGGCAACGGAAGAAGCAAACCGCTGGCGTTCGTTCCTCAATCGAAAACCTCTTGAATTTCGATTTCACTATGCATATGTCATCAGACAAAAGTCTCTCTCTCTCTCTTCTCTGTCTGCTTCCGAATTTCAGAACCATACTTGTTCAACACCGACAACCTTTCCCCCTTTTTCTCTGCTTCCGCAGCGCTGCGCCACTACCATTTTTTGTAATCGTATGTACTCAAAGTAGGCGTGCCGCCTCGACGCCGCCCACATTCTGAGACACGACACCCATCCCGTATGTGCCTTATAAAAGGCGCGGAAGGCGCAAGGCGAAAGTCATAACGCCATTGGCAAACCGTCCTCATCGTTCGTTCCTCCTCAATCTCATTTTTGCATCTTGCTTCGTCCATCCCCCATCCGTTGACGTCTTCGTCTTCGTCGTCGTCGCATTACATAATCAACTTACATCTCGATTCAGTCCATCATTCCTGATCATCATCCCACTCTTTTTTTCATTTCAGAATGAGATTCTCATTCGTCTTGGCCGTTCTAGTAGTCGCTGTCTGCGCAGCGCCTCTTCCACTTGTGTGAGTCCCTATCATTCTCCAATTCCTACTTTATCATTGTTCTTATAGTGAGAAGATTAAACGAACTCTCGAGTTTCTAAAGAAAGCCAAGACCATAGGAGAGTATGCTATCAACACTGTACGTTTCCATGTTTCTGTGAACTTTCTCAAGTTTTTCTCTTATTTCAGCCAACTGGAATCTATCCAATCAAAGATATCAATGATGACAATTTCCTCGATATCTTCAAGTTCCGCCCGGAGATTGAGAAGTTGAGAAAAGAAGAGAAAGCTAACGGAGTTGCTGAGCCAGCTGCCGCCAAGTCCACTGACGAGGCAGTCAACTCCGCATCAGTTGATACCGGTTATGGAGGTGGATCTGTTTCTGGTACGGAATCTCAGTTCTAACTTTGAAATGTAGTTAACGAGTTTCAGATGCCGCTGCTCCAGCTCCAGAACCAGCTACTGCTCCAGAAGTTGCTCCAGAAGTCCCAGCCGTCGCCACTTCCGTCGAGGGATCCGGTTCCGTCGAAGGATCCGGAGCTCCAGTTGATGTCGCAACCACTGTTGCTGCTGAGGCCGGAAGCGGAGACACTCCAGCTCCAGATAACTCTGTCACCGAAGCAACTTTGACTGCTGAGACTGAGCCAGCTATCATCCTTCCAGCCCCAGCTGCGCCGAAGAAGTTGTCACCACCAGCAAGTGGATATGTGACCTCTGAGCAAGAGGGAGGTGCTCCAGAACCAGCCGCTGAGCCAGCAACCGAAGCTCCAGCACCTGCTGCAGAAGAGACACCAGCACCAGCTGCTGCCGAAGAATCAGCAGCTCCAGCACCAGTTGCTGAAGAAACGCCAGCTCCAGAGGCTTCCTCTGCTGCTCCAGAAGCCGCTTCTGCTGATGGTGTCCCAGCCGGATACGTCGATGGAACCGCAAGTGCCGCTTCCCCAGCTCCAGCTCCTGCTGCAGAGGAGACTCCAGCTGCAGCTGCCCCAGAGGCTGCTCCAGCCGCCGAAGAGACACCAGCACCAGTTGCCGAGGCTGCCCCAGCCGCTGAACCAGCTCCAGCTTCAGAAGTTGCTGCCGAGTCCCCAGCCGCATCTGCTCCAGAAGGAGAGGCTGCGTCTGCGGATGTTGCTACCGCTGCCCCAGAAGCTTCTGCCACCACTGCCCCAGAAGTCTCGCCAGCTCCAGAAGCAGGACCATATGATGCCACAAACGCCGCATCTAGCGACGCCCCAGCAGACGCTGCTCCAGCACCAGTCAGCGAAGCCCCAGCTCCAGAGGCTGCCACTGAAGCCGTTACTGAAGCAGCTGCCGAGGCCGCCACTGATGCTCCAGCCGATGCCGCTCCAGCGAGCGAAGCTCCAATCGTCGAAGCTCCTGCGTCCGATGCTGCTGCCCTAGAATCTGCCCCAGCTCCAGCCGCCGTTCCAGCTCCAGCAGCCGAGGCCGCTGCTGGATATGATGCTCAATCAGCTGAGCCAGCACCAGAGGCCGCAGCCGAGACTACTGCTGCTCCAGCCGTTGAAGAGACACCCGCACCTGCTCCAGAGGCTGCTCCAGCCGTTGAAGAGACGCCAGCGCCAGCACCAGAAGGAGCTGCTGCACCAGAGCCTGCCCCAGTTGCAGAGGAGACACCAGCTCCAGCCCCAGAAGCCGTTCCAGAAGCTGTTGCCGCCGAGACCACAGCCGCCCCAGTACCAGCTGCTCCAGAGGCCGCAGCCGCAGGATCGTACGACGCACCATCGGATGTCCCAGCACCAGCCGCTCCCGCCGCCGAAGAGACCACCGCCGCCCCAGCTCCAGAAGCTGCTCCAGCCGCCGAAGAGACTACTGCCGCTCCAGCTCCAGCCGCCGAAGAGACTCCAGCTCCAGTTCCAGCCGCCGAAGAGACTCCAGCTCCAGCTCCAGCCGCCGAAGAGACTCCAGCTCCAGTTCCAGCCGCCGAAGAGACTCCAGCTCCAGTTCCAGCCGCCGAAGAGACTCCAGCTCCAGCTCCAGCCGCCGAAGAAACTCCAGCTCCAGCTCCAGCCGCCGAAGAAACTCCAGCTCCAGCTCCAGCCGCCGAAGAGACTCCAGCTCCAGCTCCAGCCGTCGAAGAGACTCCCGCTCCAGCTCCAGCCGCCGAAGAAACTCCAGCTCCAGCTCCAGCTGCTGAGGGAGCTTCTGATGCTTCCACTACCTACAACGCTCCATCTGTGGCAGAGGAAACCCCAGCCCCCGCACCAGCCCCAGAGGCCGCTCCAGCTGCTGAAGAGACTCCAGCATCAGCCCCAGAAGCTGCTCCAGCCGCAGAAGAGACTCCAGCTCCAGCTCCAGAGGCCGCCCCAGCTGCTGAAGAGATCCCAGCCCCAGCACCAGCTCCAGAAGCCGTTGCCGAGACCCCAGCTCCAGCATCAGCTCCAGAAGCTGCCGCCGCCGAAACAACAGCAGCACCAGTCGCCGAAGAGACCCCAGCTCCAGCTCCAGTTCCAGCTGCCGAAGGTGCCCAGATCTCATCAAGCGGATACGACGCCGCTCAAAGCACCGACACAGTCGTTGCGTCGTCAGCTCCAGTTGCCTCCTCGCCTGATGCATCTGGATCCACCAACTACGACGGACAGCAGTTCGCCATTCAAGCCGCTCGCAAGAAGGTCCGTCGCGCCGCTTTCGTCGGTTGGGGACGTGCCTGAACATGACCGCTCGTTCTTGATTTCGTCTCTCGTCCTCTCTTCTCTCCTCGCTCATAATTTTGTTGTACATTCGTTGTTCAAATAAACTTATTTATTTCTTGAACCGAAACGTCTTCCCTTGCGACGTGTGTCCCTTTTTTCGAATCTTCAAACTGACAATGAAACTGAAGTATTTTCATGTAAAACAATCGTATTGAAAGCCATTTGAATTAAGAGCCTTGTCGAAAAAGGAAGATTTAGATTCATATGAGGAAGCGGGAAAGTGATAAGTACTGGGAACAGAGCGATATTCGGTTGTCGATTCAGTAGACCCGTCGAGTGGAAGAGGGAAAGAAATACAAAACGGGGGAACTAGTCGTCCAACAGTTTTGTCGCTGGAGCAGACACGTAATCATCGTCTTCTTTGACGAGTTCTGAACAGTATTTTTTAAGAGCTGGTAACAGAAAGTTCACTAACGTCTATTGAAGAATGGAATGGCTAGGAAGGCGAGAATGTGTCCGACGATGTAGGCGATAAATAGGATATCGAGCCATGAGGAAGAGACGAATGTCTGGTTGACCCGCTCCCAGCACATCTGCAAGACAAAGTTGATTAATCTTGAACCAATTTGTTCTTTTTCCAAGTTATATCATATAAAAATACATCCCAATCAGATTCATCACAAAACAGCAAGAACATCAATCGTCATGCATGAGTCAACCTCCAGAAGAAGCTGCCGGAAACGTGAAGAGAGGGAGGAGGAGAAATGAGTTCAGGCAGGCAGGAGATTCGACGAGATCATATCAAATCACATCTGAATTTCAAGAAAACCACCACAAAACATGCTCACGGGCTCATTGGCAACCTCTCGATCGTCGTCGGACTCGCAGTTGAACGCCTCTTCCAGCTCTGTGATGTACACTTCTTCCTTCTCGGCGCCTTCGAAATGGGTGTGGAAGTGACGGGCCGCCGCTCCGCCGTCGATCCACGCCCAGAAGACGGCGACGCCGAGAATGACGACGTAGATTGCCACGATGCCGAAGAGTATGTAGGCGAGAGTACGGCGGACAAGGCACTGGAAAGATTTAAGTTAATTGTAGGATAGTGTCTCAACTCACCAAATGACTCGGGTTGCCTCGCTTATCATTGAAATCGAAAAACTGAGGAATGATGATTATCATGCACAGGATCACTCCAATGGTTGAGATCACCCAGAGTAACATCATTTGGAGTTTGTACTGAAAGAAGATTAGGTTTCAAGTTGAACGGCTTGACCAATGTGCTTACCACTTCCAGAACATTCCTCTCCTCCGGCGACCAGTCGAATCCCGGTTTGTTCTTTTTTACGGTATCATCGAACATTCTGAATGTCAAATTTTCAATTTTTAGGACACCAACTTGAAAATACACTCACCTATAAGCAATAGGAAGAATAAGTGCTGCCGACTTATAATATGCCTCCGATATGGCAAGAACAAACGCAGAGTAGACGAATTCGAAGCCGACGAACAGAAACACCGAGTACTTGTAGTACGGTGGAAATAGTTTGTCTGTGTACCCCATTCTGCAAGGAAAAGTTGTCAATGGAAACGAGAGAAAGAAGAAGAAGAAGAAGATCAACGAGCTCAGCTTTCCGGGCATATATGCCTTGGTAATTGGCTATAAACTAGTGTAAAAACAAAAATGAGGGGGGAGGGGGAAGAGAAGGGGAAAGGGGAGCAGGTAGTGGGTATTTTGCAGTATTTATTCAAATCAAAATGAGTATGAAATGAGAGAGAGAAAGAGAAAGAGATGGACGACGCGGGGGAAGGGGGAATTGATAACAGACTTGGTAGGTGGGAAAAGAGAGTATGTTGGTGTTTATGTACAGAATACAGAACCGAAAAGATAGCATAACAGGGTCCAAGAGTATTTATTTTTGGAGGGGATTTGGAGGAACGTGGAAGTGAAGTGCTATGTTGAAAGGAAAAAGTGAACTAGGAGGTAGAAGTTTAGGAGAATGAGAATGCCTCTGACAGAGAGAGCGAATCTAAGGAACTGTATTTCCGACAAAACTTAGCGAGCAATTCGAAAATGCGTGAGCTGCTGAAACTATCAGTGGCAGGTAAAGAGGTACGCGGTTTGATAGACCGATCGGGGTGGTGATTACAATTCAATTCGACAAACAACAATCGCCTCCTCTTCCGCAACACACTGAATCGATCTAAACGGGAGATGGCGAAGGGGTCGAGACGGTTGTTATCAGAGAGGGTGCGCAGGGGAAAGTGAAACTGAATACTTGGCAGTGACCATTCGGCTAATTGTCAGTGATTTATGGAGGGCGTTTGGAAGTGATAGCCTAGGTGCATTTGGAGACAATATGGTCTCTAGGTGAAAATGAGAAAGGAGAAGGAAGATTGGCAGTTTCTTTTCCTTTCAATTTCTTTTTTTCCAGTACGCAGTACGAATAGCATTCCACAAAAGAGACGGACAGGGCAGGAAGATCAAAGTATCAGTGAACAGTTTCGAGAGGAGAGGTAGAACGGAGAACGTAGAGAGTGAGAGTGAGAGGAAAGGAAACTGACACGATTACGGTACAGTAGAGTGTTTTCGGGAAGAGAAAGAAAAAAACCTGGTACATTTGCAGAATTTACTTCAGAAGACCTTAACGTCTTCTTAGAACATTTTTGAAACAAAATTTTCAATTCCTGTGTTCCGTTTTTTATTGTTCTTCAACTGGAGAAAACCTGCCCTTTTGCTAGCCATATTCAAGGCACATTCCAGTCAGATATTCCGTCTCTCCCAAAAGTTCACCCGAATCACAGTATCAGTTGATCAATGGCATCGGCATCACATTGCCTGTCAACACAACCCAAAACTTCAGTATCACCATCAAATAATCCTCACAAGGGGTGAAAGGAGCCGGCTTATCAGCACTTTTCCCCGAATCGAAACGAATCAAGCTTACTGATAACCCGCTTCTGACTCTTTTCTCTTGCCAGGTCGGAAACATCTGCGTCTCGTCTCTCGACTGGAAGAAAAGACAAAAAGGGGAAGAGAAGGGGGAAATTTGGATGAGGAGGGTGGAAGAAAAAGAAGAAGAAGAAGGCAAAGAAGAAGCGAAGAAGGAGGAGAAGAAGAACAAATGGAATGAATGAATGGATGAATGGACGGATGAAAGAAACTAATATCAGACAGAGGGCGAAGCCGAATTTTCAAAATTAGTTCTTCGGCGTTTTTGAAGATGGGTATGGAAACAAAACCAATGGCTGGCCATCATGATGTTTTGACACGAAAGAAAGTGAGCAAGAGGGGCTTCTCTGGCGGCTCTCCACCCGGATTATCTCTCTTATCATTGCATCCAAACGAGACAAAAAATAGGGAGAAAAGAGGCAAAGGCAAGCGAGACGCAGTCGTCCAAACAAAAAAAACCAAATCTGTCCGTGTATAATGCGCGGCGACAAAAAGTTGCTCTCTCTTTTCCCCTCTCCCCTCCATACATATTCTGATATCTTAGCAACATGAGCCGTGTGGCGGCTCCCTTTTTCCCTTCTCCTCCCCCCACCTTCTCCCCCTCCCACCCTCGCTTTCAGAAGAGCATTGAATTTGATGTCGAAGGCAGCTGGGGGGAGATGTTTTATGCCCGTTTTGTGAGCAACAGAGCAGACGCCGCTGGTCACGTTACTTCCGGAAGAGGAATGAGACGGGCAGAGAGGGAGGAAGGGGAAGGGGAGATGAAAGTGCAATGGATATTTGGAAAGGGATTTTTTGTGATTGTGGTGAAGGTGGCGATTCAAATTTGAACTAGAGATCATGGTACTTGGGTTGATTTTGGGTAAGGGGTGAAACTATCAAGGTGTACCCTAGGGAGACATGAGCGTGACGTCTATCTCACTAACAAAAAGCGATATCGAGCAACGCTCAACTACAGAATTACGCAAATTTTTAAAAGCTACAATCTCCTAGTTTACCGTGTTTTGATATCTTTCACAGTTTTTTAAATATGCAACAAAATACGTGTAACCTAGGGCATTTATGGCCGTAACCTTGAAGTATCTGAACGTGAACTTTTCTTGAAAAAAAAACTAGAACAGATCAAAATCGCTGATAAAAAGTGCTATAAAACCCGCTCAAATCCTTCACTCCCTCATCGAGTCCACCACAACTCCATCCCAACCAGCCATGGCCCAATCCGTCCCACCAGGAGACATCCAGACCCAGCCGAACGCCAAGATCGTGTTCAACGCGCCGTACGACGACAAGCACACGTACCACATCAAGGTGATCAACTCGTCGGCCCGTCGCATCGGATACGGAATCAAGACCACCAACATGAAGCGTCTCGGCGTCGACCCACCATGCGGAGTG